>SJYW01003222.1:120756-143295 GCA_006410735.1 Raphicerus campestris | reverse complement strand
GTTTCAACGTTTCTGGAGAACTCAAAGGCGGTGAGAACCAGCAGGGTCTGGGCCGGGGGAGGTTGGTCCAGACCAGGGAAACTGAGAGTTTAGCCACTGGCACCAACTTGTCTTTGAGGCAACTACCAATTCTGAAAGCAAACACAAAGTTGAGAGCAAAGCTTTCAGCATTATCATAGGGTTGAGAGTTTTCCAAAATTGATGAAGTCGATTCAAGAAGCACTACAATTGGAAATCGTTATCTGGACACATTGCTGGAAAACTGCTGAAAATCAAAGACAAAGAGAAATCTTAAAAGCAACCAGAGAAGGGGAAAAAGCCACAGTCACTTTCAGAAGAATGACGATAAAACGGATAGCTAAATTACCAACAGAACAACAGAAGCTAGAACAGTATCTCCAAGTGCTAGGAAAAAAAAAACAACTGCTGACTAGAATTCTATATTCGGTGAATTTATACTTCTAAAGTAAAGACGAAATAAATACATTTTTCAACCAAAAAAAAAAAAATCTGAAAATAATTCAGCAGTTGCAGTCCCTCATTCAAAAAAAAAAAAATACTGATAGGAATTCTTCAGGCAGAAGAAAAACTGCCCCAGATGGAAGCATGAAGATACAAGAAGAAATAAAGTGCAATAGAAGAGGTAAATAGGGAGGTAAATCTAAACTAATATTGAACATATAAAACAAATAATGCTTTCAAAGATATAAACTATGTTGGAAACTAAAATCATAAAACTATAATACAAAAGATAAGAGGGAGGTAACTGAAATTATAGTATTTTAAGGATCTTTCATTGTTCAGGAAGTGGTAAAAATACTCATTTTACAACAGGCTTTCATTATGTCAGAGAGACATATTTTAATTTCTAGACTAATCACTAAAAGAAGACGTTAACTAAGAAAGGCAAGGGAGTATGGAATAAAAGATAATTAGGAAGAATGCAAAAAAAAGGAACAGCTGCTGAGGCAGCACCAATAGAAAGCAGAAACAAGGTGTGCACACAGGCCTGCTCAGCCGCTCAGTCCTGCCTGACTCTGTGCGGCCCCGTGGACTGCAGCCCACCACGCTCCTCTGTCCACGGGATTCACCAGGCAAGAGTACTGGAGTGGGGTGCCATTTCCTCCTCCAGGGGACCTTCCTGACCGAGGGATCAAACCGCATCTCCTGCACTGGTAGGCGGATTCTTTACCATGGAACCACCTGGGCTTCCCAGCAACATGGTATATTTACATTCAAATGTATTAGTAATTAAATATAAACAGACTAAATACAGACCAGATGAAAAGCAAAACACAATTATATACAAGAGGCACATCTTGAAGATGTAAACAGAAAACTAAAATAGCTCTACTTAAATCATACAAAACAGACTTGAAGGCAAATAGCATTATTTGAGGTAATGGAGGACTTTCGGTAAAGGAAAACAGGTTAAATTCACTACACAGGCATTATAACTTTAGTTTTGTACATCTGATAACACAGCTTCAAAATATATTTTTTAAATGACAGAATTAAAATGCAAGAAAAGATCGTCTATAATTATAATGGGAATATTAGTTTTCTACTGCCACAATATTAGAAGTGTCAAACAACACTCATTTACTATTTTACAGTTTCTGCAGGTCAGAATTCTGGGCATGACTTAATTGGATCTTCCACTCAGGTCCCACAGGGCTGAAATCATGATGTCAACTGGGGCCGCTAGCTCATTTTATGCTTCCTTTGCTTGGGGTTCTATTCCAGACTCACTGGTTGTTGGCAGAATGCGGTTCTTTGCAGAAGATTGAAGCTCTCTACTCTGAGAAGCCATCTGCCATTCCCTATCAGCTGGCCCTCTCCACAACATGCCAATTTGCTTGCTCACGGCCAATAGGGGAGATACTCATGCTTTGAATCTCTGTGACTTCTGGAAGGGCCCAGTTCCTTTTAAGTTCCTTCTGGGTCAGGCCTGCTCCGGATAATTTCCCTTTTGATTAATAATTAATTCAAAACAACTAATTTTTGACTTTCACTACATTTGTAAAACCCCTTCACCTTTTGTCGTACAATATGACCTAATCACAGGACTAAAAGGCAAGAGTAATAGAGTGGGGTGCCATTGCCTTCTCCAAATTATATCCATAGTACCACTCATATTTAAGGGGAGGCTATCATTGTATCAGGCATGTACCACAAGGATGGGAATCTTGGAAACTTTCTCAGAACTCTGCCTACCACAGTAAGGAATTTTAACATATCTCTCTCAGTAACTAACAGAATAAGGAAATCAAAAACTTCATAAGAATATAGATGATTTGAATAAGATTAACAGTTTTTGCCTAATTATATATACAGTACTAAATGGCAACAATGGCAAAAAAATATATAGGAGAGATACATATTCAAGTATACATGGAATATTTCCCAAGATAAATTATATCCTGGACACACAACAAATCACAATAAAGTTAAAATGACTAAACTCGTGTAGAGTATATTCTCTGATCATAGTGGAATTAAAATTAAGATTACATTTAAAAGATTATTTAAAAAGCCCCCAATGTTTGGAAATGAAGGAATACATTTCTATACAATCCATGGGTCAAAGAAGAAATCACAAAATATTTTGAACTGCATGTTAATGAAAACACAACATATTCAAACTTGTTGGATGAACTTAAAGCTATGTTTAACGGGAAATTTATACACCTAAAGGGATTTGAAGAAAATAAGAAAGGCTGAAAAATCTATAATCTAAGTAATCATCTCAAGTCAGGAAAAAGTGACAATAAAGTAAACTAAAAGAGATGCAGTCAGCGAAATTAATGAAATAAGAAATAAGATATTAATATACAGAGGACTGACAAAGACAGAAGTCAGTTCTTTGAAAACGTTAATAAAATTGATTAGTCCCTACCTAGCAAAACTGATCAAGAATAACGGAGAGAAATAATAATATCAAATAATATCAGAAATGGAAAGGTGAAATCACTACCAATCCAACAAGCATTACAAAGATAAGAGGATATTATGAAAAATTTTATAGCAATAAATTAGAAAATGTACATGAAATGCACAATTTCCTAGAAAAACACAACTTACCAAAACTGACTTGAGACTAAGTAGAAAATCTGAGTAGTTCTAAATCTGATAAAGAAACTGAAGCTTAATTTAAAACCTTCCC
The DNA here is from genome assembly GCA_006410735.1 of Raphicerus campestris. NCBI lineage: Eukaryota > Metazoa > Chordata > Mammalia > Artiodactyla > Bovidae > Raphicerus > Raphicerus campestris. The sequence continues at coordinate 140,129 of SJYW01003222.1, read as the reverse complement.
ACAGTGAAAACTCCAAGATTGAATAGCTTCACTGGTAATATTCTACTAATCATTTAAACAAGAAATAAGACCAAGCTTACATAAACTCTTCCAGGGAACAGAAAAAGAGGCAACACTTCCCGACTCGTTTTACAAGGCCAGCATCATCTTGATACCAAAACCTGACAAGAACATTGCAAGAAAGGAAAATTACAGGCCAAACTCTCTCATGAGCATAGATGTAAAACCCCAAATAACTAGCAAATCAAATCCAACAATATATTAAAAAGAAAAGATAATACATTCTAACCAAAGTAAGTTTACTCCAAGAATGCAAAACTGGTTTAACATTCAGAAAAATCAATCGATATAATTCAGAGCATTAACACAATGAAGTAGAAAGGGATTTGATAAAATTCAATTATTCATTTAAAACACAAAAACAAAAGACCCTTTCCCCAAACTAGGATCTTAAGGGACCTCTTCAATATGCTAAAGAGTATCTATACTGAAAACCTACAGCAAACATCATCTTGTTGAAAGCTCTCCCTCTGCAGTCGGAAAAATAAGAATACTCACTATTAGCATTTCCACCCAATACTGGACTGAAGGCCCCAGCCAGTTCACTAAAGCAAGAAAAATAAAGAAATGACAATATAGGGATTGGAAAGCTAGAAATAAAACTGACATTCTACCTCCTCAAGGATATGCAAATTAAAATCACCAGACACACCCATCAGAAAGGCTAAAATAAAAACAATGACAACGTTAAAGTGCTAGTAGGAATGTAAAGTGGTAAAGCCATTTTGGAAAATTAACTATTTTTTGAAGTTTAATGTAAGCATACTATACCACTCAACAAATGCAATCCTAGATATTTGCCTGATAGAGATATGTTCATATATACATCAAAAATGATTTACAAATAGAAATAGAGTCACAGACATAGAAAACAAACAGGACTAGCGGGGGATAAATTGGGAGACATATACACACTACCATACATAAAATAGATAACTAATAACAACCTACTGTATGGAACAGGGAACTCCACTCAACACTTGTAATGATGTACATGGGAAAAGAATCTAAAAAAGAGTGGATATATGTATAACTGACTCACTTTGCCATACAGGAGAAACTCACACAACATTTTTAATCAACTATGCCCTAATAAAAACTACTTTAAAAATGATTTACAATATTATTTGTAATAGTCAAAGACTAGAAATAAACTATCCATCAACAGTAGAATAAATATATAAACTGTGGTCTAATCATAGAATGGAATGTTTATACCGTAACAAAAAATGAACAAAATACTGTTACACACAACTGAATCTCACAAATGAAAGAAATACTTTACACAAAATACACAAGTTAATCATGTAAATTATATAAAGTTCAAAAAGAGAGAAAACTACTCCGTGGCAGTAGCAGTCAGGATAGTGGTTACCCCTGAGAAAAGAGAGGGTTCGAGGTACACATAATTATTCTACTTTATGACCTGAAGGGTGTTCCAATGGGAAAGTTCACATTGCAACAGTTTACTGAGTTGTACACTTATGATCTGTGCACATTTCTCTAGGTTGGTTAACATCACTAGTGATAGCCTGTGAATATCACATACCTCCAGCTATGTGATAAGAGAAACATTTCATCTCGGTGGTAACTTGAAAACCCCTTAGTCCAGTCTAATCGGGAGTAATACTCTAGACAAAGTCAGTCTGAGGGACATCCTGCAAAACACCTGACGAGTGCTGGTTCAAACTGTCAAGGCTGTGAAAAATAAGGAAAGGCTGGAGAATTTCCACAGGCCAGAGGACAGTGAGGAGACACACGGCAGCTAAATGCCATGTGGTATTCTTGACTGCGTGCAGGAACTGAAAAAGGATCTCACTGATGGAAAATCTGGGGAATTACAAACGAAGTCCAGAGTTCAGTGAGCAGTGATATGCCAGGGAAGACTTTAGTTTGACAAATGTCCTACGGGGTGGTATGTTAGGGGAAACTGAAGCTGGCTGAGGGGTACACAGGAATCTTCTGTGCCATCTTTGCAACTGTCTTGTAATGTAAATTACTACAGAAAAAAGTTTATTTTTTAAAAAGTTCAGTATGAAAGTAAACAAGCTGAATAGCTATCTGAACCAGAAGCTGAATGAGAAAAAAATTACTGTTTATATGGTTAGTGTTACATGTTGGACATTTAACATGTAACATTAATAAACCAAGCATTTCTTGAAAACAGATAGAAGACAGGGAAAAAAAAGTTAAATGACAACAAGGAAACATGGTGAAAGACAAATACAAGTAAATATGTTTTAGAGGTGTGTCCTACTCTANGTTCTTTGAAAACGTTAATAAAATTGATTAGTCCCTACCTAGCAAAACTGATCAAGAATAACGGAGAGAAATAATAATATCAAATAATATCAGAAATGGAAAGGTGAAATCACTACCAATCCAACAAGCATTACAAAGATAAGAGGATATTATGAAAAATTTTATAGCAATAAATTAGAAAATGTACATGAAATGCACAATTTCCTAGAAAAACACAACTTACCAAAACTGACTTGAGACTAAGTAGAAAATCTGAGTAGTTCTAAATCTGATAAAGAAACTGAAGCTTAATTTAAAACCTTCCCACAGTGAAAACTCCAAGATTGAATAGCTTCACTGGTAATATTCTACTAATCATTTAAACAAGAAATAAGACCAAGCTTACATAAACTCTTCCAGGGAACAGAAAAAGAGGCAACACTTCCCGACTCGTTTTACAAGGCCAGCATCATCTTGATACCAAAACCTGACAAGAACATTGCAAGAAAGGAAAATTACAGGCCAAACTCTCTCATGAGCATAGATGTAAAACCCCAAATAACTAGCAAATCAAATCCAACAATATATTAAAAAGAAAAGATAATACATTCTAACCAAAGTAAGTTTACTCCAAGAATGCAAAACTGGTTTAACATTCAGAAAAATCAATCGATATAATTCAGAGCATTAACACAATGAAGTAGAAAGGGATTTGATAAAATTCAATTATTCATTTAAAACACAAAAACAAAAGACCCTTTCCCCAAACTAGGATCTTAAGGGACCTCTTCAATATGCTAAAGAGTATCTATACTGAAAACCTACAGCAAACATCATCTTGTTGAAAGCTCTCCCTCTGCAGTCGGAAAAATAAGAATACTCACTATTAGCATTTCCACCCAATACTGTACTGAAGGCCCCAGCCAGTTCACTAAAGCAAGAAAAATAAAGAAATGACAATATAGGGATTGGAAAGCTAGAAATAAAACTGACATTCTACCTCCTCAAGGATATGCAAATTAAAATCACCAGACACACCCATCAGAAAGGCTAAAATAAAAACAATGACAACGTTAAAGTGCTAGTAGGAATGTAAAGTGGTAAAGCCATTTTGGAAAATTAACTATTTTTTGAAGTTTAATGTAAGCATACTATACCACTCAACAAATGCAATCCTAGATATTTGCCTGATAGAGATATGTTCATATATACATCAAAAATGATTTACAAATAGAAATAGAGTCACAGACATAGAAAACAAACAGGACTAGCGGGGGATAAATTGGGAGACATATACACACTACCATACATAAAATAGATAACTAATAACAACCTACTGTATGGAACAGGGAACTCCACTCAACACTTGTAATGATGTACATGGGAAAAGAATCTAAAAAAGAGTGGATATGTGTATAAGTGACTCACTTTGCCATACAGGAGAAACTCACACAACATTTTTAATCAACTATGCCCTAATAAAAACTACTTTAAAAATGATTTACAATATTATTTGTAATAGTCAAAGACTAGAAATAAACTATCCATCAACAGTAGAATAAATATATAAACTGTGGTCTAATCATAGAATGGAATGTTTATACCGTAACAAAAAATGAACAAAATACTGTTACACACAACTGAATCTCACAAATGAAAGAAATACTTTACACAAAATACACAAGTTAATCATGTAAATTATATAAAGTTCAAAAAGAGAGAAAACTACTCCGTGGCAGTAGCAGTCAGGATAGTGGTTACCCCTGAGAAAAGAGAGGGTTCGAGGTACACATAATTATTCTACTTTATGACCTGAAGGGTGTTCCAATGGGAAAGTTCACATTGCAACAGTTTACTGAGTTGTACACTTATGATCTGTGCACATTTCTCTAGGTTGGTTAACATCACTAGTGATAGCCTGTGAATATCACATACCTCCAGCTATGTGATAAGAGAAACATTTCATCTCGGTGGTAACTTGAAAACCCCTTAGTCCAGTCTAATCGGGAGTAATACTCTAGACAAAGTCAGTCTGAGGGACATCCTGCAAAACACCTGACGAGTGCTGGTTCAAACTGTCAAGGCTGTGAAAAATAAGGAAAGGCTGGAGAATTTCCACAGGCCAGAGGACAGTGAGGAGACACACGGCAGCTAAATGCCATGTGGTATTCTTGACTGCGTGCAGGAACTGAAAAAGGATCTCACTGATGGAAAATCTGGGGAATTACAAACGAAGTCCAGAGTTCAGTGAGCAGTGATATGCCAGGGAAGACTTTAGTTTGACAAATGTCCTACGGGGTGGTATGTTAGGGGAAACTGAAGCTGGCTGAGGGGTACACAGGAATCTTCTGTGCCATCTTTGCAACTGTCTTGTAATGTAAATTACTACAGAAAAAAGTTTATTTTTTAAAAAGTTCAGTATGAAAGTAAACAAGCTGAATAGCTATCTGAACCAGAAGCTGAATGAGAAAAAAATTACTGTTTATATGGTTAGTGTTACATGTTGGACATTTAACATGTAACATTAATAAACCAAGCATTTCTTGAAAACAGATAGCAAGACAGGAAAAAAAAAAGTTAAATGACAACAAGGAAACATGGTGAAAGACAAATACAAGTAAATATGTTTTCGAGGTGTGTCCTACTCTAACAGATTTTGGAAGCCAGACAGACCAGGGTCAAATCTCAGCTCTACCAATTACAGCTGGCCCTCTGTATCCACGGCTGTGGAACACAAGGATACAAAGGGTCAGCAATGGGACGTGCGCATCTTTGGATTTTGATATCCTCAGTGAGCCCTGGAACCAATCCGTTGTGGATACCAAGGTATGACTAGGCTGACTGTGATCTCTGGCAAGTTATTTCACCTCTTTAATCTGGTTTCCTCCTCTGCAAAACAGATGATGATAACCACCTACAGAGAATTACACAGAGGATTAAGTAACTTTCATGTGCTTAATAAAGTGCTTTCCTGGCCCCCAGCCTATTTGTATGAGGAAGAGGTGAAAAGATTACTAGGAGCCAAGAGGCCTAGAGTTCATCTCTGTTCCTCACCAGCTACAGCGCCCTGCATAAGTCACCTAAACACTCTTGAGACTGTTCCTTCACCTATGAAAAGAAAAGGGCTGCTATAAATCAGGGATCCACAAACTACAGCCTGCAGGCCAAATGCCACCTACTTCCCTAAACGAAGTTTTCTTGGAACACTGCCACACCCATTTATTGTTGAATTGTCTATGGCTGCTCTCCCACAATAGCAGAGCTGAACAACTGTCACAAAGGTCATCTGCCTATCAAAGCCTAAAATATTTACTAGCTGGTCATTTAAAGAAAAAGTTTGCTAATCCTTGGTCAAAATGATCTCTAAAAAGTCCCTTGACTCTAAAAACGTTAAGCCAACACTTAAGGTTAATATGAACTTCAAAGACATATGATATATACCATTAGACAGATTGCAACCTGGAACTTCCAGATGTGAAAGCTGGATTTAGAAAAGGCAGAGGAACCAGAGATCAAATTGCCAACATCTTTTGATCACTGAAAAAGCAAAGAGAAATCCAGAAAAACATCTACTTCTGCTTCATTGACTACGCTAAAGCCTTTGACTGCATGGATCACAACAAACTGTGGAAAACTCTTCAGGAGATGGGAATACCAGACCTCCTGACCTGCCTTCTACGAAACCTGTGTGCAAGTCAAGAAGCAACAGTTAGAACTGGACATGGAAGAACAGACTGGTTCCAAATTGGGAAAGGAGTACGACAAGGCTGTATATTGTCACCCTGCTTATTTAACTTATATGCAGAGTACATCATGTGAAATGCAGGCTGGATGAAGCACAAGCTGGAATCAAGACTGCCAGGAGAAATATCAATCACCTCAGATATGCAGATGACACCACCCTTATGGCAATAAGCAAAAAGGAACTAAAGAGCCTCTTGAAGGTGAGAGAGGAGAGTGAGAAAGCTGGTTTAAAACTCAACATTCAAAAAACAAAGACCATGGCATCTGGTTATCACTTCATGGCAAATAGATGGGGAAACAATGGAACCAGTGACAGACTTTATTTTCTAGGGCTCCAAAATCACTTTGGATGGTGACTGCAGCCATGAAATTAAAAGACGCTTACTCCTTGGAAGAAAAGCTATGACAAACCTAGACAGCATATTAAAAAGTAGAGACATAATTTTGTCTACAAAGGTCCATCTGGTCAAAGCTATGGTTTTTCCAGTAGCCAGGTACAGATGTGAGAGCTGGACAATAAAAATGGCCAAGAGGGGAAGAAACGATGCCTTTGAGCTGTGGTGCTGGAGAAGACTCTTGAGAGTCCCTTGGACTGCAAGGAGATCCAACTACTCCATCTTAAAAGGAATCAACCCTGAATATTCATTGGAAGGACTGATGCTGAAGCTGAAACTCCAATACTTTGGCCACCTGATGTGAAGAGCCGACTCACTGGAAAAGACCCTGTTGCTGGGAAAGATCGAGGGCAGGAGGAGAAGGGGACGGCAGAGGATGAGACGGTTGGATGGCATCATTGACTCAATAGACATGAGTTTGAGCAAACTCTGGGAGATGGTGAAGGACAGGGAAGTCTGGTATGCTGCAGTCATGGGGTTGCAAAGAGATGGTCATGACTGAGTGACTGAACGACAACAACATTCCAATATATTATAATTTCAAGATACTTAATAAAAATTTTCCCAAGCCCAATGCCTATCTGCTTTCTAAGTTTCCTATCTGCACTCTCCATACCCTTGAAATTGAGCCAGGGATTATGGCCCCTGAGATGAATAGCTAAGTTCCTGATTCAGTCCTAAAACTCACAGGTCTACATGAATAGAACCCCCGATTTTCTAGATTTCAGAGTGTTTGTCTTATTCCAACTCACAGCAAAGACCCCAGAGAACTGGTACCTAGTAGTAAAACGGGCTGTTAAGGAATCCTCTGACAACCTCACCTCCAACCACTGAGGACACAACTGTGAGCAGTCTGGGATACCAACTGAGTGGCCCCTAAAAACTGTAAGAGAAAAAAGGAAGAGGCTGCTATGTACCCTTAGTTCCTTCCTTTTCTGGTAGCTCTGTGCCTCAAAGGAGAACAGTGAATATATTCTCATATTCCAAATATTCTAATATTAGACTAGCTCTCTAAGAGTCCTAAGATAACCTAAATAGGATAGGTCCTCTCTTCCTTCAACAGCTGTTAAGACCGCAGCTCTGGAATCAGTCCTGTATTCAAATCCTGGGTCAGCCTTTGCTTTGTGATGGCAAGCAACTTCCTTAGATTTTTCTGCCTCTGGTAGCTCACCTATAAGATGAGAATAGCAATTGCCTACTTCATTGGATTTTGGCAATTTAAATGGAATAATACACAGTACTTCGCTTAGCACCTAGCTTAAATACTAGCTACTGCATGCTTGCTTCATGCTAAATCACTTCAGTCGTGTAGGACTCTTTGAGACCCTATGGACTGTAGCCTGCCAAGCTCCTCTGTCCATGGGATTCTCTAGGTAAGAACACTGGAGTCGGTTACCATTTCCTCCTCCAGGGGATCTTCCCAACCCAGGGATCGAACCTGCGTCTCTGACATTTCCTGCAATAGTAGGCAAGTTCTTTACCACTAGCGCCACCCAAGAAGCCCACTAACCCTTACATATTTTACATNCATGTAGGACTCTTTTGAGACCCTATGGACTGTAGCCTGCCAAGCTCCTCTGTCCATGGGATTCTCTAGGTAAGAACACTGGAGTCGGTTGCCATTTCCTCCTCCAGGGGATCTTCCCAACCCAGGGATCGAACCTGCGTCTCTGACATTTCCTACATTAGCAGGCAAGTTCTTTACCACTAGCGCCACCCAAGAAGCCCACTAACCCTTACATATTTTACATATCACTACCAAATTACCTATTTTCGGAGTTATTTTCCTCTTGAAATTTTTCAACCCTGCATATGAAATAGATGATATTTTTCTTTTCTTTCAAGAAAAAAAAACTAATAAAAACACTAATCAAGGGTCCTTTCCTTCAAAGCTCTACTCTCTCTACCAAATTATTCTTTCTTCTACTTCCTTGCAATTCAGTTTTAAGTAACTGGTCATGCAATCATGATTGTATGAAATTCATATTTGCATGGAAAAGTACAGCAGAAATATGAAATGTAAAAGGAATGCCTTTTCAAAAGAGACCTCAGTTCAAAAGGAATACATTTGAGAAGAACTAATTCCAATTTCAGCTTATCAAAACCAAAACACATATAAAATTCCTTTTAATGGAGAAACCTGAAAAAAATTGGAGGCTAAAGCAGGTAAGTAGCATCTCCAATCCATTTATGTATTTCTTGGGCGTAAATTTAAAAATCAAAGTAATGGAAAACAGCTTGTTAATATTTCTTGCCAAAACTGGACAACAGTAGTATGGGAGACAGAGCACAGATTCTGGAGTCAAATAAACCTCACTTCAAATCCTAGTTTCATTATTCTGTAAATGTCAAAGTAGGGATGAAAGTTTTCCCTATTGTATTATGCTGCTCTTCAGATGCTTAAAAACCCGGTCTGTCAATATTTGGTCTTTCCTAATACCAGGCTGTCAAATAAAAACTTATTTGTTCTGAAAACAGGGAAGAGGGTTGATCCAGCAGGCAATTCTTCAATTAAAAAAAAAAAAGTCTTTTAAAAGAAATTACAATAGGTATCCTCAAGCAATTCTAGCATTACTAGTTTCTTTATGTAAAACAAATGTAAAGATCAGATGAGTTCAGCCTTCCCTTCCGATAAAGAATCACGTGGGTGTGGAGGTAGGCAAACCAGGGCCAGTGTCCCCTTAGCAAACGAGGCTTCCTGTTTCCCTGACCAAAACTGAATGATGCATTACAGACAATGTTGGATTAGCACAGATCAGCGTAGGAGATAGAAACCTAAAGTTATTTACCCTATTTATACTAGAGTCTCTAAAATGAAGAAGGGACACCCTGTATTCCCAATACCTTTCAGAGATAAAACCATCCGAGGACATCTGGGTTCCAAGTATTTCTTGAGATCATCCCAGGCCTTTTTAATAGCAGCATAATGGTCAATATATCTTCCTACATCAGAGTAAGTATCAATGAAGAGGGATTTCCAACACTGGTTCTTCTGTGTTTTCTCTTCCCTAAATAGATTTAAAAAATAAAATTAAAAATCTTTTACAATGAAATCAGTATATAGACACTTACCAACAAACTTTATTGGGAATTTGTGGCTACTTTTGTCTTCCTTTTCATTTATTTTAGCTACAAATGAAGACTAGATAATAAACAGTGACACATACATCAAAAAATTTAACAAGTTATTCCTGGAATAGTGGGAGTATGAGTCACTTATTTTTTTACTTTCTATTTATTATTTTTGTAAGCTTTCTAATCCTTAATAAGATAGAATATGAATAACATATGGGATATGAATTTCAACTTACTCCTAAAAACATACCAATTATAAAATTTTAAAATATTTATTTAGCTTTTCCATTTTAGAGAACATTTCGAAACTAAGGCCTGACAGGCTATATTAATCTAATTTATCTACACTGGATTAACCAGAGAATCAATATAGCACAGCAAAGGAGTCAAAATTTCTGTCTGGTATAATTCCACAAGTATTTACTGTCTATTTAGCCACTGAGGACACTGAAAATAAGGCACATTTTTTGCCTTCAAAGAATGTAATCTAATCAGGGAGAAAGAACGAAATATAAATTTAAGAGTCAGAAGTGGTACAGGATAAGGCAGCCAGAATACCAGTAGCAGCTTGGACCTTATCCTCTAGGGAATAGAGAGCCAGTGAACAGTTGTAACAGGGAAGTGAAAAGAGCAGACCTGTAGCTGTGGTTTGGGAGGGGTGTATACTAGAGAAGAGAGACCGGCTGGAAAGGTTCTGCAGCAGTCCGGTAAGGGACGATGAACTGAACTAAAGCTGTGGTGGCTAAATGAAATGAGAAAAAAGATTCAAGAAACATACAGGGGCTAAAGTCAGAAAGCCTTGGTCACTGAATGAAGTAGGGAGAGAAGGACAGAAGAGATGTAGGATGCTTCCCCTCTGTGGCTTGGATGCCAGGATGGATGGTACCACTGTGACGGCAGGAATACAGGAGGACCACGTTTAGGGATGGGAAGAGCAGTTCAGGGTGTTGTATGTACATGTGTGTGTGTGTTTTGAGCTGAGGGGGATGGTAGGAAGGAAGTAACCTTTTATTCATCTAAGTCATACATATATTATTAAAACCAAAAAGTACCAAAGGACTTGTAATGAAAAGCTAGGCAGTCTCCTGTTCTTAGTCCAACTCTTCAAAGGAAACTTTAGTTACTTCTGGAAGGTATCTATCTCTATTATTCCAAATGCTGTTCCTCCAGCTGTGTTTTTAAATTTTTTTTAATTTCTGGCTGCACTAAGTCTTTGCTTCTGCGCCTGGGCTTTCTATAGTTGAGGTGAGGGGGGGCTGCTCTCTAGCTGTGGTGTGCTGGCTTCTCACTGCAGTGCCTTCTCTTGTTGCAGAGCACAGGCTCTCGAGCACACGGCCTTCAGCAGTTGCAGCAAGTGGCCTCAGGAGTTGCAGCACACAGGCTCAGGAGTTGTGGCACATGGGCTTAGCTGCTCCACAGCATGTGGGATCTTCTTGGACCAGGGATTGAACCCACGTCCCCTACGCTGGCTGGCAGATTCTTAACCACTGGACCACCAGGGAAGCCCCTATTCCTCTAGTCTTAATTTATCAATTTTACATCTATCTACTGATACCCCAAAGAATCAATAAAAGGTCAGGATGAAGCAATACATAAAATTCTTTCTTCCTCATTCTTTCTCCTTCCAATGTTTAGAGGCTCTGTTATTTTTAAATCTCTGTTTCTTGCTTCACCAACTTCAGTTACCACCTGCCTCCCCTCAACTTAAGAAAAAGATATTAGCAATCCTACCCTTTCTTTCACCTTTTTCAACTCCCACCTTCTGTCATCTACACTTTTATTCTATCAAATTAATTAAAATTTACTGAATTTGGTGAACCCTGGGGGTCATCCAGTGGAAAGGTCCAGCAGACAGTTATGCACACAAATCTGGGGTTCAATGGCAATGTCTGGGGTGGACACTCAGGTTTGGGAGTTAGAAGTATACAAGTCATCTCTACAAATTGCAGCAGTGCATGCGGGAGACTTCACAGAGGGAGAAGAGCAGTCAGCCACGGACAGAAGCTTGGAGGACACCTGCGTTTACTGGCAGGCACAAGAAGAGCCATGAGAGGTGTTAAAGAGACAGGCTTAGAGAGGAAAATCAGGACAGACTAGCACTAATGAAAGCCAAGGGCCCAATTTCAAGAATACATGTTTCCCAACTACTCACTCGGATATCAGCCAGTATTTTTTGCAATGTCTTCTCCACAGAGGATCATGACTTGATAGCTGGCTGAGTCTTCGACTGACATAGCAACAGCTGGCAGTAACCAGATTCATAGTTAGTATACAAGAAAATAAGAAAGCAATTTAGAAATGAAGATGAAAATATTCAATGTTAAGTTCTGTTTTGTTCCTTTTGCTTCTCTTCCATTACCTTCCCTTATAACTGCAAAACAGTATTTTCTAAAACCTGTTTAATGTGTTAGCTAGTATAATTACCTTATGAGTAGTGAAATCTTAACTATTTGAGTTCACAAACACACTGCAAAATGTCTACAATTTTAATTTTCATACAAAAGTCTATGAAACATATAAACCATTGGAGTTATTTCAAATCAAAGAGCTTTCCTATACTCATTATTGGGCAGTAATCACTTCTACAAATAGAAATGTTATCCAGATGTAAACAAAATGTTTTTTCTTTTTAAGATCTGTGAGACATTTGATATTAAATACATAGGCCTTCTGTTCTAATTTTTTTTTCTTAACAGGAATATGCAGCCAAAAACACTTTTCAATTATAGGAACTATTGGAAAACCCACTTATAAAAGATGTTAGATTTACAACAGTTCTGATTCAGTATCCACAGCTATTCAACTTAGGGTCAACTGCTCAAAAATATGAAATATTAGAAACAATTTTCTTGTTATATAGAGATTTCTAACACAATAGTGCTTGATTCCTGTAAATCCTTCCCTATATAATTAATTCAAAAAAGAATGAACTTGAGATTTTTGAAAATGGATTTCTATCCATTCAGAAGAGAAATCACAAGTTAGAGCAAATAGGTAGGTATTAAAAGATTTTACTTGGGCAATAACTAATCAATTAAGGAAATCTTAAATCACATAGGATTTGTCAAGGCCATTAGTGGGGCATGTTAAAAAACAACTGATGCTGAACAGAGTAGGCTTTGTTCACTTTTCAGATTTTACACAAACATCATTCTCGTCCTTTTCAGCCACTCTCAGGAGACGCCCAAACTAACATTTGCAAAACTAGGAATCCCTCCAATTTTGTGAACTTAAGAGTCCTCTATCTCTTTTTTAGGTCCTTCTCTTTCAATATCCCAAGAGTTAAACAACATAAAAGAATCTCTGGAATGTGCACCAGAGGTGATTTTTGATGGACATTAAGGATGAAAACTACTGTCCTAGAGCTTCTGACTCAGTCGGCATGGGGTAAAGTCTGTACCTCGGGCATGATACGTATATTTTTTAAGTGCCACATATAATTCTGATATGCAGTGAGACTCAAACTGTGCAGTTTACATTACACAATGATCCCAATAGACTAATCAATCCAGTCCAGTCCAGTTCAGCAAATATGTACCAAAACCTTCAGAAGGTTAACAATGGGAGGGACACTTGAAAAATCTGAGCTACATACTACAGGAAAGTCACAGTACATTGGAAACTTTTCTGTGGATAAAATTCGATGGCATTTGTGTCAACTTGTTTGGGCTAAAGGATGCCCAGATAGCTGGTTAAACACTATTTCCTGATGTGTCTGTCAGATGTTGCAGGAAAAAATGAGCCTTCGAACTGGCGGACTAAGCTAGCCAAACAGCCCTCCCCAATACGGGTGGGCATCATCTGATCCATTGAGGGTCTGAATAGAACAAAAAGGCAGAGGAAGGTTGAATTTGCTCTCTGCCTGACCACTAGTTTGGGACACTGATCTTATCCTGCCTTTGGCATTCCTGGTTCTCAGGCTTTTAGAGCCAGACTGGAATCACTTCTCCAGCTCCCCACCCTTCAAACTATACTACCAGCTTTCTTGGGTCTCCAGCTTGCACATGGCAGACTATAGGAAAAAGCCTCCACAATTCATGAGCAAATACCTTAAAATAAGCCATACATACACACACATATTGGTTCTGCTTCCTTCAAGAACCCTGACTAATACAGTATTCAACTCAGTTTACTTCTACAAACATTTATAGAGGGATCATGTCACTTTTGTTTAAAACTTTGATTACGACCTAAAGCATTTATAATAAATTCGAACTCCTCACCTTGTTTTACAAGGTCCTTCATGATCTCACCAGTCTCTGCTCAACCTCTCTGCCTGTGAGTCACTCCCTACCTCCTACAACACCAGTCTTCTACCTCTTCCAACAGGCTCTGCTATCCTCCAATCAGCTCCTAAAAACACGGGTCCTTCTGCCAGGACTGCTCTATGCTGTCTATCATATACGGCAGCTCCTTCCAGTCTGAATCAGCTCCTTAACAGAGTCACTGATTCATTTCCTTCATAGCACACAGCAACTCTTGTAATTATGCACTTGTTCTCCATCTTGCCCATTAGACTGTAAGAGCTTATAAGAGGGTCCTTATGTGTCTTGTTCACTATTGTTTCCCCAGCATTTAATAGGCTGGCACACAGAAACACTCAAAAAAAAAAAAAAAANAAATGAAGACTAGATAATAAACAGTGACACATACATCAAAAAATTTAACAAGTTATTCCTGGAATAGTGGGAGTATGAGTCACTTATTTTTTTACTTTCTATTTATTATTTTTGTAAGCTTTCTAATCCTTAATAAGATAGAATATGAATAACATATGGGATATGAATTTCAACTTACTCCTAAAAACATACCAATTATAAAATTTTAAAATATTTATTTAGCTTTTCCATTTTAGAGAACATTTCGAAACTAAGGCCTGACAGGCTATATTAATCTAATTTATCTACACTGGATTAACCAGAGAATCAATATAGCACAGCAAAGGAGTCAAAATTTCTGTCTGGTATAATTCCACAAGTATTTACTGTCTATTTAGCCACTGAGGACACTGAAAATAAGGCACATTTTTTGCCTTCAAAGAATGTAATCTAATCAGGGAGAAAGAACGAAATATAAATTTAAGAGTCAGAAGTGGTACAGGATAAGGCAGCCAGAATACCAGTAGCAGCTTGGACCTTATCCTCTAGGGAATAGAGAGCCAGTGAACAGTTGTAACAGGGAAGTGAAAAGAGCGGACCTGTAGCTGTGGTTTGGGAGGGGTGTATACTAGAGAAGAGAGACCAGTTGGAAAGGTTCTGCAGCAGTCCGGTAAGGGACGATGAACTGAACTAAAGCTGTGGTGGCGAAATGAAATGACAAAAAAGATTCAAGAAACATACAGGGGCTAAAGTCAGAAAGCCTTGGTCACTGAATGAAGTAGGGAGAGAAGGACAGAAGAGATGTAGGATGCTTCCCCTCTGTGGCTTGGATGCCAGGATGGATGGTACCACTGTGACGGCAGGAATACAGGAGGACCACGTTTAGGGATGGGAAGAGCAGTTCAGGGTGTATGTACATGTGTGTGTGTGTTTTGAGGTGAGGGGGATGGTAGGAAGGAAGTAACCTTTTATTCATCTAAGTAATACATATATTATTAAAACCAAAAAGTACCAAAGGACTTGTAATGAAAAGCTAGGCAGTCTCCTGTTCTTAGTCCAGCTCTTCAAAGGAAACTTTAGTTACTTCTGGAAGGTATCTCTATTATTCCAAATGCTGTTCCTCCAGCTGTGTTTTTTAATTTTTTAAATTTCTGGCTGCACTAAGTCTTTGCTTCTGCGCCTGGGCTTTCTATAGCTGAGGTGAGGGGGGGCTGCTCTCTAGCTGTGGTGTGCTGGCTTCTCACTGCAGTGCCTTCTCTTGTTGCAGAGCACAGGCTCTCGAGCACACGGCCTTCAGCAGTTGCAGCAAGTGGCCTCAGGAGTTGCAGCACACAGGCTCAGGAGTTGTGGCACATGGGCTTAGCTGCTCCACAGCATGTGGGATCTTCTTGGACCAGGGATTGAACCCACGTCCCCTACGCTGGCTGGCAGATTCTTAACCACTGGACCACCAGGGAAGCCCCTATTCCTCTAGTCTTAATTTATCAATTTTACATCTATCTACTGACACCCCAAAGAATCAATAAAAGGTCAGGATGAAGCAATACGTAAAATTCTTTCTTCCTCATTCTTTCTCCTTCCAATGTTTAGAGGCTCTGTTATTTTTAGTTCTACTCAATAGCATAGCTTTAAGTAATATTTTTAAATCTCTGTTTCTTGCTTCACCAACTTCAGTTACCACCTGCCTCCCCTCAACCTAAGAAAAAGATATTAGCAATCCTACCCTTTCTTTCACCTTTTTCAACTCCCACCTTCTGTCATCTACACTTTTATTATATCAAATTAATTAAAATTTACTGAATTTGGGGAACCCTGTGGGTCATCCAGTGGAAAGGTCCAGCAGACAGTTATGCACACAAATCTGGGGTTCAATGGCAATGTCTGGGGTGGACACTCAGGTTTGGGAGTTAGAAGTATACAAGTCATCTCTACAAATTGCAGCAGTGCATGCGGGAGACTTCACAGAGGGAGAAGAGCAGTCAGCCACGGACAGAAGCTTGGAGGACACCTGCGTTTACTGGCAGGCACAAGAAGAGCCATCAGAGGTGTTAAAGAGACAGGCTTAGAGAGGAAGATCAGGACAGACGAGCACTAATGAAAGCCAAGGGCCCAATTTCAAGAATACATGTTTCCCAACTACTCACTCGGATATCAGCCAGTATTTTTTGCAATGTCTTCTCCACAGAGGATCATGACTTGATAGCTGGCTGAGTCTTCGACTGACATAGCAACAGCTGGCAGTAACCAGATTCATAGTTAGTATACAAGAAAATAAGAAAGCAATTTAGAAATGAAGATGAAAATATTCAATGTTAAGTTCTGTTTTGTTCCTTTTGCTTCTCTTCCATTACCTTCCCTTATAACTGCAAAACAGTATTTTCTAAAACCTGTTTAATGTGTTAGCTAGTATAATTACCTTATGAGTAGTGAAATCTTAACTATTTGAGTTCACAAACACACTGCAAAATGTCTACAATTTTAATTTTCATACAAAAGTCTATGAAACATATAAACCATTGGAGTTATTTCAAATCAAAGAGCTTTCCTATACTCATTATTGGGCAGTAATCATTTCTACAAATAGAAATGTTATCCAGATGTAAACAAAATGTTTTTTCTTTTTAAGATCTGTGAGACATTTGATATTAAATACATAGGCCTTCTGTTCTAATTTTTTTTTCTTAACAGGAATATGCAGCCAAAAACACTTTTCAATTATAGGAACTATTGGAAAACCCACTTATAAAAGATGTTAGATTTACAACAGTTCTGATTCAGTATCCACAGCTATTCAACTTAGGGTCAACTGCTCAAAAATATGAAATATTAGAAATAATTTTCTTGTTATATAGAGATTTCTAACACAATAGTGCTTGATTCCTGTAAATCCTTCCCTATATAATTAATTCAAAAAAGAATGAACTTGAGATTTTTGAAAATGGATTTCTATCCATTCAGAAGAGAAATCACAAGTTAGAGCAAATAGGTAGGTATTAAAAGATTTTACTTGGGCAATAACTAATCAATTAAGGAAATCTTAAATCACATAGGATTTGTCAAGGCCATTAGTGGGGCATGTTAAAAAACAACTGATGCTGAACAGAGTAGGCTTTGTTCACTTTTCAGATTTTACACAAACATCATTCTCGTCCTTTTCAGCCACTCTCAGGAGACGCCCAAACTAACATTTGCAAAACTAGGAATCCCTCCAATTTTGTGAACTTAAGAGTCCTCTATCTCTTTTTTAGGTCCTTCTCTTTCAATATCCCAAGAGTTAAACAACATAAAAGAATCTCTGGAATGTGCACCAGAGGTGATTTTTGATGGACATTAAGGATGAAAACTACTGTCCTAGAGCTTCTGACTCAGTCGGCATGGGGTAAAGTCTGTACCTCGGGCATGATACGTATATTTTTTAAGTGCCACATATAATTCTGATATGCAGTGAGACTCAAACTGTGCAGTTTACATTACACAATGATCCCAATAGACTAATCAATCCAGTCCAGTCCAGTTCAGCAAATATGTACCAAAACCTTCAGAAGGTTAACAATGGGAGGGACACTTGAAAAATCTGAGCTACATACTACAGGAAAGTCACAGTACATTGGAAACTTTTCTGTGGATAAAATTCGATGGCATTTGTGTCAACTTGTTTGGGCTAAAGGATGCCCAGATAGCTGGTTAAATACTATTTCCTGATGTGTCTGTCAGATGTTGCAGGAAAAAATGAGCCTTCGAACTGGCGGACTAAGCTAGCCAAACAGCCCTCCCCAATACGGGTGGGCATCATCTGATCCATTGAGGGTCTGAATAGAACAAAAAGGCAGAGGAAGGTTGAATTTGCTCTCTGCCTGACCACTAGTTTGGGACACTGATCTTATCCTGCCTTTGGCATTCCTGGTTCTCAGGCTTTTAGAGCCAGACTGGAATCACTTCTCCAGCTCCCCACCCTTCAAACTATACTACCAGCTTTCTTGGGTCTCCAGCTTGCACATGGCAGACTATAGGAAAAAGCCTCCACAATTCATGAGCAAATACCTTAAAATAAGCCATACATACACACACATATTGGTTCTGCTTCCTTCAAGAACCCTGACTAATACAGTATTCAACTCAGTTTACTTCTACAAACATTTATAGAGGGATCATGTCACTTTTGTTTAAAACTTTGATTACGACCTAAAGCATTTATAATAAATTCGAAGTCCTCACCTTGTTTTACAAGGTCCTTCATGATCTCACCAGTCTCTGCTCAGCCTCTCTGCCTGTGAGTCACTCCCTACCTCCTACAACACCAGTCTTCTACCTCTTCCAACAGGCTCTGCTATCCTCCAATCAGCTCCTAAAAACACGGGTCCTTCTGCCAGGACTGCTCTATGCTGTCTATCATATACGGCAGCTCCTTCCAGTCTGAATCAGCTCCTTAACAGAGTCACTGATTCATTTCCTTCATAGCACACAGCAACTCTTGTAATTATGCACTTGTTCTCCATCTTGCCCATTAGACTGTAAGAGCTTATAAGAGGGTCCTTATGTGTCTTGTTCACTATTGTTTCCCCAGCATTTAATAGGCTGGCACACAGAAACACTCAAAAAAAAAAAAAAAAAACCACACACACACACAAAAGAACCTGTTGAATAAACAGTGACTACAAAGACAAACAACACAGTCTTTATATTTAAGAAATGCACAATCTATCTGGTATGGTAAATGAACTCTGCAGAGGGAGGAAGAAAGGTAGAGATCAGACTCAGGACAGGGGGGTCTTAAAGGAATTCATCTTGCTAGGATGAGAAGAGGGGAGCATGGCATTCCAGGCAAGGTCAAGAGTTTAAGCCACAGAACAAAAAAGGCACAAGTGTGGTATGCTGGCTGAGGTCAATTTGGATAGAGTGGACTATGTCAAATAATAAGGGCCTTAAATGCTCCCTGAAGTTTAGGTTGTAATCTGTAAATAACGAGTGGCATTACAGGATTTTTAGGATCTGTCTTAGAAAGATCATTCTGAGAGCAAGGTAGCCCATTAGACAAAGAGTGTGTGTAGTGTTAGATTTCTAAAAGGCTATAAAAAGCTTAGTCGCTCAGTTGTGCACGACTCTTTGCAACCCCATGGACTGCAGCCACCAGGCTCCTCTGTCCATGATATTTTTTCAGGCAAGGATACTGGAGTGAGTCACCATTTCCTTCTCCAGGGGATCTTCCCAACCTGGGGATCGAACTGGGTCTCCTGCACTGCAGGCAGATTCTTTACCGACA
>SJYW01003222.1:102587-114833 GCA_006410735.1 Raphicerus campestris | reverse complement strand
AGCTTCAGCTTCAGCATCAGTCCTTCTGATAAATATTCAGGGTTGATTTCTTTTAGGATGGACTGGTTGGATCTCCTTGCAGTCCAAGGGACTCTCAAGAGTCTTGTCCAGCACTGCAGTTCAAAAGCATCAATTCTTCGGTGCTCAGTTTTCTGTATTGTCCGACATTCACATCCATACATGACTACTGGAAAAACCATAGCCTTTTTCTCTATACAGACCTTCGTTGGCAAAGTAACGCCTCTACTTTTTAATATGCTGTCTAGATTTGTCATAGCTTTTCTTCCAAGGAGCAAGTGTCTTTTAATTTCATGGCTGCTGTCACCATCTGCAGTGATTTTGGAGCCCAAATAAATCAAATCTCTCACTATTTCCATTGTTTTCCTATTTGTTTGCCATGAAGTGATGGACAGGATGCCATGGTCTTCATTTTTTGAATGTTGAGTTTTAAACCAGCTTTCTCACTCTCCTCTTGCACCTTCATCAGGAAGCTCTTTAGTTCTTTGCTTTCTGTCATAAGGGTGGTGTCATCTGCATATCTGAGGTTTTTTATATTTCTCCTGGAAATCTTGATTCCAGCTTGTGCTTCATCCAGCCTGCATTTCGCATGATGTACTCTGCATATAAGTTAAATAAGCAGGGTGACAATATATAGCCTTGACATACTCCTTTCCCAATTTGGAACCAGCCCATTGTTCCATGTCCAGTTCTAACTGTTACTTCTTGACCTGCACACAGGTTTTGCAGGAAGCAGGTCAGGTGGTCTGGTATTCCCACCTCTAAGAATTTTCCACAGTTTGTTGTGATCCACACAGTCAAAGGCTTTAGCGTAATCTCTTACTTTGTCTATGATCCAATGGATGTTGGCAACCATACCATTAATGCCTTATAATTATGGTTTTGTCTAATATTTATAACCCCTTTCCTCCCCCACTCCCACTGTATTAATTGTGTTTTTTATTTTCTGTATCTTATGATGTTTTGACATCCTAAAAATCTTGCTGACTAGAGACAGACTGACCTCCCAGGACTAGCTAGTTTCTAAAGATAACAAACAGCTTGGACACACCTCTCATATGCAAACCAACCACCTGCTTTATCTAACTCTCACACACAGAGCCACTACTTCCCCTGCCCTATGTCATCTCAGGGTCAGGTACCAGGCAATGAGAGAACACCCCAGTAGTCCGAAGACCCCCATTTATTTTTCAGATCAGCCAGTCCCAAACTGTTTGTCCTGGGCCAGGAAGATCCCCTGGAGAAGGAAATGGCTACTCTCCAGTATTCTCGCCTGGAAAATTCCATGGACAAAGGAGCCTGGCAGGCTACAGTCCATGGGGTCACGAAGAGTCAGACGTGACTGAGCAACTAACACTTTCACTTTATTTTCGAGCTGTTTACTCTGCCCTGCCCAGTGCAAACTCAGATAAAGTCTCTGGCCTAAATTTGCCTCTTGTTCCTGCTTCTGCCTCCTGACCCAAACTAATGCTTCCACAGAGACCCTTCATGGCATGGTGTGCCCCTTTCTCTAGGGAAATGTAATTAGAAAAACTTCTTTTCATGGCATTGACCTTGTCATGGTGTCACTCAGTCACCTCCATAAACTGAAATCCCACAGTATGAATGAGAGACCCACAAACAAACCCTTGTGCTTACATGTCTATACTTCCAAACTATTTGTGCACATAATTAGAGCATTTACTGAATTGGATTCAAGTCAGTTATTCCCTGTCTGTCTCTCTCATTCTTAATCGCTCAGTCATGTCTGACTCTTTGTGACCCCATGAACTATAGCCTGCCAGGCTCTTCTGTCCTTGGAGATTCTCCAGGCAAGAATACTAGATAGTTGCTACATACCAGGCTGTAAACTCTGTCTTTTACATCCTTATTACACAGGGTCTAGTATGACATTCAATAAGTAGAAAGTTTAAATTCAGGTTGAATGGATAAAGACAACTCTTATTTCTATTTACAAGAGAACCGTACCTGTTGACACAGGTAAAGTTCATAAAGGCATTTGATCTTAATTCATGTTTGTCTCTATTTCTCCCTCAAATGGGCTACTTGTTTTAAATCTAAAAGCTGGTAGGAGTTTCATGCATGCCCAGTCACTTCAGTCGTGTCCAACTGTTCTCAACCCTATGGACTGTAGCCTACCAGTCTCCTCTGTCCACGGGATTTCCTGGGGAAAAATACTGGAGGAGGTTGCCATTTCCTCCTCCAGGGGATCTTTCCGACCCAGGGATGGAACCTATGTCTCCTGCATTGGCAGGCAGATTCTTTACCACTGAGCCACCTGGGAAGCCTGGTTGGAGTTTCAAGTAGACTGTATTTGCTTCTGCTATCCTATTTTATTTTCCTCCTTTTTGGACTTGGTCCAGTTATGACCTAATGAGAAGAACAAAAGTAAGAAGTTACTCTGTCATAGCTAGGATTAAGGTGAGGTAAGAGACGTACTCACCTGGGACACAAAATTCAAGGGAGTGTGAAAGAAACAAAACAGCCCTCAGTAATCAAGATGAATAATATTTTAATGCAATATTTTTTTAAATGCAAAACCCCCATTATGAACAAAATAACAAAATCTTAGACATAAATGGGATCCCACAATGCTGTGCAAGCCATATTAGACCCTAAGCCAAAAGGGAAAAGACAAATGTGCTCTTAAATATATGTTTTTATGACTTTTCAAATGGTTATTGTTTTTTCCTAGAAGGCCAGAAGGGAGCGTTCAGGTAGAGGACTTGCTTCCCCTATGTAGCAAGGCTCAGAGCTCCTGCCATCCTTGGGTTGCGGGAGTACCATCAGGTTGCCGGCCCCTTCTGTGATAGACCATACCTCCCTGGGGAAGTGACTGTAGCCCAGACTCCCATTTTTCTCCCCGACATGGTAGGAAGCAGGTCGAGGAGGTTGGGGGGAGCAATGTAGGTGAGCAGTCCCCAGGAGAGCCCTTTTCTGGGCTGTGGCTTCCTGTCACCCCCACTCCCCCATACCCCAAGTCATGGCTGGAAAGGTGTAGGAAGAAGGAGCTGGGATTTGGCTATCTGGGTCCCCTGGATTAAGGTCAAGGGTGAGGGCTCCATAGCCTTTGTGCCTGGGTTAGGAGAGACAGTCCAAGTCTGCTAATGGTTTTGGAAGCTAGTCTCTAAAGGGCATGAAAGGATTTCACCAAAATAACATTTATTTGCCATTAATATTCTCTTTTTTTAATTAAGTCTTTATTGAATTTGTTACAATATTGCTTATATTGTTTATGTCCTGGTTTCTTGGCCATAGGGCATATGGGATCTTAGCTCCCCGACCAGGGATCAAACCTNAACATTTATTTGCCATTAATATTCTCTTTTTTTAATTAAGTCTTTATTGAATTTGTTACAATATTGCTTATATTGTTTATGTCCTGGTTTCTTGGCCATAGGGCATATGGGATCTTAGCTCCCCGACCAGGGATCAAACCTGCACCCTCTGCATTGGAAGGCAAAGTGTTAAGCACTGGACCAGCAGGGAAGTCCCTATTTGCTGTTAATATTCTTGTGGTACATCAGAATGCACNCTTATTTTATTTAATATATGTATATTTTTTTTTCCTTTTTCAAATTCTTTTTCCCGTTAGGTTGCTACAGAATATTGAGCAGAGTTTCATCTGCTATGCCAAGTAGGTCCTTGTTAGCTATCCATTTTAAATGTGCCAGTTCCCAAGAGAAAAAGTCTCTTTCTGTTTTGTAAATAAGTTCACTTGTTCGTTTCTTTTTCAATTCCACAAGTAAGTGACATCACATAATATCTGTCTTTCTCTGTCTACTTACTTCACTCATGGTGACAATCTCCAGGTGCATCCATTATTGCAAATGGTATTATTTCATTCTTGTAACTATTCCATTGTATACGTGTACCGCCTTTTCATATATTCTTCTGTCCATGGGCATTTAGGCTGCTTCCATGTCTTGGCTGTTGTAAATAGCGCTTCTCTGAACATTAGGGGGCATGTATCCTTTCTACTCCAGGTATATGCCCAGGAATGGGGTTGCAGGGTCGTACAGCAGCTCTATTTTCAGTTTTTTAAAGGAGCCTCCATACTGTTCTCCATAGTGGCTGCACCAATTTACATTCCCATTAACAGTGAAGGAGGGTCCCCTTCTCTCCACACCCTCTCCAGCATTTGTTTGTGGATTTTTTTNAGCAGCTCTATTTTCAGTTTTTTAAAGGAGCCTCCATACTGTTCTCCATAGTGGCTGCACCAATTTACATTCCCATTAACAGTGAAGGAGGGTCCCCTTCTCTCCACACCCTCTCCAGCATTTGTTTGTGGATTTTTTTTTTTTTATGATAGCCATTCTGACAGGTGTGAGGTGATACTGTGATTTTGATTTGCATTTCTCTGATAATTAGCAATGGTGAACATCTTTTCATATGTCTGTTGGAACATGCGAAATGTCTGTTTAGGTTTTCTGCCCATTTTTTGATTGGATTGTTTTGATGATACTGAGTGACATGAGCTGTTTGTAAATTTGTGTTTGTAAATTTTGGTGAATAATCCCTTGTCATCATTTGCAAATATTTTCTTTCATTCTGTGGGTTGTCTTTTCATCTTGTTTGTGATTTCCTTTGCTATGCTAAAGGTTTTGAGTTTAATTAGATTCCGTTTGCTTTTGTGTCCATTAATCTGAGAGCGATCAAAAAAGACACTGCTGTGATATATGTCAGAGAGTGGTCTGCCTATGATTTCCTCTAAGATTTTACAGTGTCCAGTCTCACATTTGGGTCTTTAATCCATTTTGAGTTTATTTTTTAGGTTCCTACTGGAATCGGGACCAATGGAACTTTATTTGGTGTCCTACACAGCTGTATTCATTCTGTCTACGTCTGTCTCTTGCCCTTACTTCTGATATAAATGTTGATTAGTATTATATTATTAATAGTATATTTATTAGTATTGCATTAGTAGTAATAGGTGTCACACGCTGTAGATTAAAACAAAATTTTACTTTCATCTTAGAAGAAAAACCTGAAAATGGTTCTTGGTGATTTGACTAGACAGGAGCTGGTACTTTTTAATCTAGATAAGGCATTCAGTGCTGAAGTGCATTAGTCCAGAAATGACTTGTCTCCTTGGGTGAAGCAATGGAGTTGGTAGATCCATAGGGATTCATGCGGATTGAGAGAGGATCGTCAACGTTGGGGCAGGAGGCTTGGCGCAGCCACCACAATGGCAACATGGAGGTGATAGCCGCCATGGTGATGGCCATTGGAGCATTTATCCAGCAGCCACTGTGCTCCAGGGTCCACTCTAAGCAGCAGCCAGCAGCAGGGTTTGAGTTGTAACTGAGTTCTGTCTTGATCTATAGTATATTCTCTTTCATTTAAGGTTTTAGTAGATAGAAAGGCTTCAAGAGTAAAAATAAAACAGTGCTAAACCAACAGATCTGTATGATGGAGTTTTGTTTGCATTTCTTCCCTGAGCCACAATGAAAGACCATGCTCCCCTGGAGAGGCTATTTTTGAAGGATTTGCTCAAACAGCATTGGCAGAGTCTTAGGCTTAACTGGCTTTATGTGTTCTAAGTCATTTTTCTTTTGTTAATATACCTCTAGATCATTTCGTGCAAACAGAGGGAGGAAAAGGATCTGATAAGCACCAATTTGTAGGGAAGACTGAAAACCTATCTTTGAAATACCCATGGACCATCTCCCTTCACTTCTTGCCTTTCAGAGTGACAGTCCTCTGGGGATTGCATCAGCTGGGCAAAATTTAAGGATCACCATTTATACTCTGAAAATATACTTGGTGGAAAAAGACAATTGTTTATAAATTGCAGAAAATTTCAAATTATGTCTAAGGTGAGCCTGTCTCTAAGTTCCAAGATATCCTATCCGCCCTTTCCTGCCGGCCTTCCTTTTCTTCTCTCCTAAATCAGAGGAAATGATGACCTCTATCTATACCTTATGCAGTAACTGTGTGCAACTCTGAAAATCACAATAATGGTGGTAGGAACAGAGTTGTATAAAATGAAGGCAGTGATGTAAATGTGCCTCATATACTGCCTAACCAATGGTTTTAGAAACTCAGAAACACTCAGCGAACATTTCTTGAATTGTAATCTGTTGCAAGTCTATTCAGCAAATGTGTTGAGTGCTGTGCCTGTGATTTTAGGCTATACCAGATAAAGCGTAAACAGATGTGGTCTCTGCCCTTCCGTGCTTTATTCTGTTTGGTCATCCTTGTTATTCTTCGTAAGGAGGGGCATTACGTTTCAACGCACAGTGTTATAGTGAGTGAAGCGGCTCAGTCGTGTCCAACTCTTTGTGACCCCCATGGACTGTAGCCTACCAGCCTCCTCCGTCCGTGAAATTTTCCAGGCAAGAATACTGGAGCGGGTTGCCATTTCCTTCTCCAGGGGATTTTCCAAACCCAGGGATCAAACCCAAGTCTCCTGCATTACAGGCAGACACTTTACTGTCTGAGCCACCAGGGAAGCCTAATATAGATAATAACACCTAGTTCCATATCAGAAGACCCAGATGCCAGCTTTCGCTTCGATAGAAACAAGCAGTGTGATCATGGGCTAGTCATTTAATGTCTTAGTACCACCTGAACCAATAAGATGGTTAAACTGGGTTTTTACATCTTTAAGAGCTCTACTAACTGTAACAGGTCTTTGTTTTGTTTAGAGTTTCTACTATCCAATGTTGGAATTACGATTAGATTGACTGGTTACGAAAAGGTAGCTTTTAAGTTTTGCTTGTAAAGTCTAAGCTGCCAAATTTGGTCTACAAAGTCTTTTTTCATCTTCTTTGTCAGATCATTGGAAACATAGTTTGGATACCTAAACTCATATGATTTTGATAATGATAAGAAACCCACTTCAGCTGTTTATCTTTTTTTTTTTCAAGGAAGGAAAACCATTGACAACAACCACAAAACGTGCATGATTTCTTGCTTAGTGAGGAATCAGAGCTTCAAAAGTAGGATGATTCCAGCTGCCAGCTGTCACATGAAAAGCTCTTGTGAGCTGGTCTACCTCAAAGAGATGAGTTACTTTTCATTTTCACAAACCCTGCATCTATAGAGTCCATTAGTGCTTAACTATCCTTACTCTTTATCTGATTTTCCATTGCCTCACGTGATGTGTGAGCCAGATAGGTCTAGGTTTAAAAATAGTTTTTGCTGTGAAAGTTAATTGTTAATTGAAAATTGATTGATTTTTCTAAGAGTGAGCCTCTAAACAAGAGCTCATTGATATTGACCAACCCAACACCCCCTTGCCAAACCAATGTGTAAACATGAAGTAGATAAGAGAGAGGCGAGTGTGGAGCATTCACTAGAGAGAGATGGCCAACACAGATTTTGAAAATGGTATTAATCATAATGACTTGGAAATTTTTTGACAAACTTTTTTTTAGCCTTCGCAGATTTAGTTAAGGTTTAGTTTCATGAAAAGTTGTTAGAAAAAGTTTTCCAGACCCAGATCAATAAGTANTTCACTAGAGAGAGATGGCCAACACAGATTTTGAAAATGGTATTAATCATAATGACTTGGAAATTTTTTGACAAACTTTTTTTTAGCCTTTGCAGATTTAGTTAAGGTTTAGTTTCATGAAAAGTTGTTGGAAAAAGTTTTCCAGACCCAGATCAATAAGTATTCAACTTTCTGCATAGGTTCCCTGAGCTTCAAACAGCTTGGTGATCGCACAACCCAGAAGAGCCGTTCTTGAATTTTTATGTGCGTGTGTATCACCAGTGTAGCTTAAGACACGTATTCTGATTCTTTGGTTGGGGTGAGGACTGAGATTCTGCATTTCCAACAAGCTCCAAGGTGATGCCTGTGTTGTCTCTGAACCATATTTGAGTAGCACCATCCTGCTAGAGTTACCCCAGCTTGTGGAAGGGAAATGAGAATAGTTCTCATGAGCTTCTCGCCAGGACTGTCTCTGGCCAGGCCCAGAATTTTATGGAGCTAAAGATGTCCCTTGGCCAGGACAGCGAGTGCATTACAGTTCAAGTGGTGGGGTGTGTGCACTTAGAAACAAAGCTGAGAGGCCATCGGGCACGTGGGCAGCAAGGGGAAGGATGTTAGGATAAAGTGTTTTTGAAAGAAAGTAAAGATTAATATGCTAAGATCTTAATTTTGTTGCCATTTCTAATGTGTGGATAATCTGTTCTCAATTTAGCCTAAAAAGTCGATTTCTTTTTTACATAGTTAAAAAGTAGCTGTGCCAACCGAATTGAAATGAACTACTTTTACTTAATGGTGGTAAAAAATTGGGGCTGACAAATAAATATGGCACAGTGAGGAAAGACAGAGTATATTCCTGGTGGGATTCATTTGTTCAACGATGTACTGAGCCCCTGTGATGGGCCAGTCCCTGTGCTGGGCTCTGGAATTCCTGCATCAAAGTTTCCATCTGCTGGGGGAATACTGACCTAAAGCAATTCATCTGAACCGCTATCCTTCTAAATTCCCCTTACATCCACAGAAGGGGGAGCGGGGACCCAGAGGGCTTGTCCTGGGGGCACATTATTTGTAGGAGAGAAGTGGGGAGGGAAATGCCTGTGTACCGATGGGTCATGGAGAAGCCAGGCCTTCTCTTTCTCCTCCTTCCTCTTCCTCAATTCCTTTTCCCCATCTGCTCAATTATTACATATTTTTCCTGACCCAGGGTGAAACACCTGGATGTGGAAATCTGCCTGTAGTGAACAACCTGACCACCAGAGGGCAGCATGAGGCCATGGCTCTGCCTGAACATTACCCAGGTCCTTCCAATGAGCGGCTTCCCCACCAAACCTGAGAATGTCAGGTTCCCAACCCTGTCTTGCTGATTCCATGAACTTTTATAAAATCACGAACACCAGGGCTCCATCACAAGCCAATTGCATCTTAAATCCATGGGAATGGGGCACAGGCATTGCTAGCCTTTTAAGTTTCTTTGGTGATTCTATCTGCAAAGGGTTGAAGTGAAGTCGCTCAGTCGNCAGGAGATTCAGGAGACCTGGGCTCAATCCCTGGGTTGGGAAGATCCCTTGGAGGAGGGCATGGCAACCCACTGCAGTATTCCTGCTGGAGAATCCCATGGACTGAGGAGCCTGGTGGGCTACAGCCCATGGGGTTGCAAAGAGTCAGACACGACTGAAGGGACTGAGCCTGCATGCATGTTGCACAATAGATAACCAACACAGAGAATGGGATCCACTCGTTCATGTCATCATTTCATAACATTTCTTTTGAGCTGCTACTATGGGTCAGCTATCCTGGGTACTGGGTGTATAGCAGTGGAAAAAAAAAATTAGCCAAAATCTTTACTATCAGAGTTTTTATTCTAGTCAGGGGAGTGACATAATTAAAAGAAAGAAAGTGAAAGTGAAAGTTGCTCAGTCGTGCCCCACTCTTTGCCACCCCTTGGACTGTGGAATTTAGTCCATGGAATTCTCCGGTCCAAAATACTGGAGTCGGTAGCCCTTCCCTTCTCTAGGGAATCTTCAAAACCCAGGGGTCAAACCCAGGTCTCCTGCATTGCAGGCAGATTCTTTATCAACTGCACCATCGGGGAAGCCCCAAAGGAAAGAAAGAGCGATGTCAAGTGGTGCTAAATGCTGTGGAGAAAAGTTAGTATGAGGATGAAATGTAGGGCACATATAGGCATGATGTTGCTATTTTATACCAATTGTTCAACAGAATCCTCCCTAGTTAAAGTGCTATTTCAGCACAGACCTGAAGAAGATGAGCAAGCAGATATATAGGGAAGACCACTCAAGGCAAAGGGAACAGCAGGTACAAATGGCTCAGCATCCACCCACTTCTTACCATTTCATCGCTCATCCCCAGCACAGACTACCTCCCATCAGGATAAATCACTAGACTGACCTCCTAACTGTCTCTGATACCAAGTCCAGGCTTGTTCTGCACGACACACGAACAAATCAGGAGACAACTTGTTGGGGCAAGGAATAATGACTTTATTCAGAAAGCCAGCAGACAGAAGATGGCAGACTAGTGTCTCAAAAAAAAGCCAGCTTCCCCGCAGCCCAAATTTGGGCTTCTTTTATACAAGAAGCAGGAGCGGGTACAGGGTGTGACTGGTTGTTGTAACCTTGGTGACTGTGGGGACCACTGCGAGGCTGCCCATTGGTGGAGAAGGACAGCCAATGGCTGCCTCACCCTTAATACAATCTCCACTGTCAATGTCCATTCCACAGTCTTGTGGAAAAAATGGGGTGATGATCACTGTGGCCACTTTCAGCTGAACAGGGGCCACGAGGGGGTGATCATGGAATGGATCGATCAGCCTTGGGCCGAGAATATCTTTACAATTTTTAGTAAGTAATACAATTATTTGTGTACAACTATTTGAACCTATTGAAATCTCTTCTACAATGAGATTTTAATCTCAATGCTTATCTTTTTTGAAGAGCAACCTTAAATCTTCTGAGGGTTCACAAACCTGTGGCTCTCTAGGCCTCTCAGGAGTTGGGCCATGTTCTAATGACAGTGGGGCTCCCTTAACTCAAGTGGGATGAATCCATGGCTTTCCTGAAGCTAACTTAACAGACGTCCATGTGGTAGGTAATGCCGTGTGTGGTCCTGTCCACCATGTAGCTGGCTGGTGCTTAGGCCCTTGCTCTCTCCAGGTTTTAAGGAGGACTCAGGCCCCAGGTCAGAAAGGATGTAAAGCTACTTCAGTTGTTGGATATGCACACCTGCTGGAGGTGAACTCATGAACAGAGGTTAACGTGGCACACACAGTTTAAACATAATTGGTGACCGATGGGTGTTTCAGAGAATTTATAGATTCTCCCACCCAGGTGAACACCGGGAAAGGCCTTCAAAGGGGCTTAATTTAAGCCTGCTTCTGAGAGCCTCTCTGATCTGTAGTAGGGCCTTATTCCAAGTTAAATGGACATATTTTAGCGATGCTCCTTTTTAATGTTACATTCATTTTCTCGGTTTTTCCTGCTGACTGTGGTCTCCAGGATGTACGTAGTTTCCAATTAATTCATAGTGCTTTGGACACCTGTTGGACTATACTAGAGACAAAAGTAGGCCCATTATCACTTTGAAGAGAGGTAGGCAGTCCAAATTGGGGGATAATATCTTTAAGGACTTTTAACCACTTCAGAGTCTTTTTCTGTTCAGGTGGTATATGCCCCCACCCATCGTGAAAGATCATCCTCACAGAGTACAGGTATCTGAAATTTCCTGTGTCCTGGGGCGCTTGAGGCAAGACTATTTAGCCAGCTGTGGGTGGGGCAGGTTCCTCTGTGTGGGGTCACCATCTGGGGAGGTCTGACAATAGTCTTTGGGTTATTTTTAGCACAAATCACGTAATTTTCAGTGACTTGCTGAAGATGGTCCTTTGTCGGTCACATCCCACTATATATTTTTAAATCCTTTGTAAGATGGCCTCTCTCCCATAATGGGTACTATTATGAATGGTCTGCAGCACAGTGTCCAGAGGCTCTCAAGAGTCAAAACAATTGCTTGCGCGTGACATTTCCAGCCAGGTGAGGTATGGCTAAGAGTGCATCCCCAGCTGGTGTTTTGACGGGTCAGTCTGCGGGAGTTGATTGGCTCAACAGTCCCCTTCCTTTGCTGCCTTCTTTGCAGCTTGGTCGGCCAACTGGTTGCCCTTTAAGAGTTTTGGTCTTCTAGTGGGCTGGGTAGTGCATTGTGGCCACCTGTGAGGGCTTATGGACTGCTTCTAATAGAGATGGGATTTCAGAAGCGTGTTTTATGTCTGTATTGTTGCAAATGAGGTGCTCCATTTCCTTCCAGGTTTCCCTGTGAGCATGCAGCGCAGAGAATGCATAGTGAGAATTAGTGTATATAGTTACTCCCTTCCCTTCAGTGAGTAGCAGGGCTCTTGTCAGAGCAATGATTTCTGCCCTCTGGGCTGAGCTCCCCGGGGGCAGGGCTTCAACAATTCTTTAGAGAGTTATCACTGAGTATCCAGTGCATTACCTACCTACCCTGGCCCGTGAAGCTCTTTCCATTGGTAAACGGTTCCATATCTGGCTCGGCCAAGGGCTGGCCAGGTAAGTCCAGTCTGCTAAAGTACACCAGCTCCATGAGGTGTAGGCAGCAGTGCTCTGGGGATGGCACCGAATCAACTGGAAACAATAGGGCTGGATTTAGGGCTGCTGCTGCTGCTGCTAACTTGCTTCAGTCGTGTCCGACTCTGTGTGACCCCATAGA
Source organism: Raphicerus campestris (assembly GCA_006410735.1). Lineage (NCBI taxonomy): Eukaryota > Metazoa > Chordata > Mammalia > Artiodactyla > Bovidae > Raphicerus > Raphicerus campestris. Next base: position 102,646 of record SJYW01003222.1, on the reverse strand, counting down.
CTTCAGCCCACCAGGCTTCCCCGTCCCTGCAATTCTCCAGGCAAGAACACTGGAGTGGG
>SJYW01003222.1:65394-90302 GCA_006410735.1 Raphicerus campestris | reverse complement strand
TGATGGCCCAGAAATGGTGCCAGGGGAAGGCACTCATTAGGGCCTCCTTCCTTCACACCAGGGAACCAGGCCCTCCGCCTCTCAGATCTAGATACATGATATCATCAGTGTCCCAGAGGTGGTGGCAGATGGGAACGCAGCTCACACAAGATTAAACTATAACCGAGAATGCAGTTATAACATTCCAAAATTAAATTATCTAGGACTAACTCTCCCTGTTAGGAAACTACCAGGGAAGCCAAACCAGAACAGAAGGCTGCTGTGAAGGCTATTGAATGAGTCAGCCTAGAGGCTAGAAAGTGTCCCTGAGCTGCCGACTGAATCTGGTGTCAGGCCTAAGTTCTTTCATGCCCCTCTGGAATGAATACCCACTACCCCCAACCCCAGTTCCTGGCAACCATTGATTTATTTTACATCATGGCTTTTCCTTTTTCTAGAACCTCAGTAAATGGATGTGTATAATACATGGCCTTTTGTGTCCTGTTTCTCTCAAGGCAGTGATTTTTGAGACCCATTCTTGTTGCTTGTAGCAGTAGGCTTTAACTTTTCCGTGTTTTGCTGAGTAGCCTTCCATTTGTGCATCTCTTTTAGCAAAATATCCAAGTCTTTTGCCTATTTCAGATGAGTTATCTTCAAATATTGAGTTATAGGGGTTCATTAAATATTCAGGATTGTTGTTTAGTCGCTAAGTCATGTCTGACTCGAACTTAATATCCTTATGCTATTTTAAATGGTCTTTCATTTTCTTTCAGATTCTGATTTTTTTGTTGCTGCTACTGCTACTGCTGTCACTTCAGTCGTGTCCAACTGTGCGACCCCATAGACAGCAGCCCACCAGGCTCCCCCATCCCTGGGATTCTCCAGGCAAGAACACTGGAGTGGGTTGCCATTTCCTCCTCCACTGCATGAAAGTGAAAAGTGAAAGTGAAGTCACTCAGTTGTTTCCGACTCTTAGCGACCCCATGGACTGCAGCCTACCAGACTCCTCCATCCATGGGATTTTCCAGGCAAGAGTACTTGAGTGAGGTGCCAGCATATGTACATACAATTGATTTTTGTATTCTGTTGCCTTGCTAAACTCCTTGGTTCAAAATTGGCTTTTTGGGGAGATTTCTTTAAATTTTATACATAAAGGCAACTTCACTTCTTTCCCAGTCCACTCGCTTTCTATTTCTTTCTTCTTCCTTACTACACTAGTTAGAATCTTTAACACAATGTTGAGAAGTTATGAGTGGGCATCCTTGAATTTTTTCCAAACTGAAAGTTTCAATCTTTCATATCATGTATAATTTTAATTGTGGGTTGTTCATATTATAGTTTTTCTTTATCACATCTGTCTACATACACACAACACATCCTGTTGGCTTTGTTTCTTTGGAGAACACTAATATCTTGTGACTTTTACATAATATCTTGTGTGAAAATTCATGTATGTGCTTTAATCAATTCTGGGCTATTATCACCCATTATTTCTTCAAATATTTCCTCTTCCTAGGTCTCTCTATTCTTTCTTTTTGGAACAGTTCAGTGCAGTTACTCAGTCATGTCCTACTCTTTGCAACCCCATGACTGCAGCATGCCAGACCTTCCTATCTATCACCAGCTCCTGGAGCCTACTCAAACTCACGGCCATTGTGTCGGTGATGCCATCCAACCATCTCATCCTCTGTTGTCCCCTTCTCCTTCTGCCCCCAATCCCTCCCAGCATCAGGGTCTTTTCCAATTACTCAACTCTTCGCATGAGGTGGCCAAAGTACTGGAGTTTCAGCTTCAGCATCAGTCCTTCCAATGAACACCCAGAACTGATCTCCTTAAGGATGGACTGGTTGTAACTCCTTGCTGTCCAAGGGACTCTCAAGAGTCTTCTCCAACACCACAGTTCAAAAGCTTCAATTCTTCAGTGTTCACCTTTCTTTATAGTACAATTCTCACATCCATATGTGACCACTGGAAAAACCATAGCCTTGACTAGATGTACCTTTGTTGGTAAAGTAATATCTCTGCTTTTTAATATGCTCTCTAGGTTGGTCATAGCTTTTCTTCCAAAGAACAAGCATCTTTTAATTTCATGGCTGTAGTCACTATCTGCAGTGATTCTAGAGCCCAAAAAATAAAGTCTGTTACTGTTTCCACTGTTTCCCCATCTATTTGCCATGAAGTGATGGGACCAGATGCCATGGTCTTAATGTTTTGAATGTTGGGTTTAAGCCAACTTTTTCACTCTCTTCTCTCACTTTCATCAAGAGGCTCTTTAGTTCTTCACTTTCTGCCATTAGGGTGGTGTCATCTGCATATCTGAGGTTATTGATATTTCTCCCAGCAATCTTGATTCCAGCTTGTGCTTCATCCACCCTAGCATTTCACATGATGGATGTACTCTGCATATAAGTTAAATAAGCAGGGTGACAATATACAACCTTGATGTACTCCTTTCCTGATTTGGAACCAGTCTGTTGTTCCATGTCCAGTTCTAACTATTGCTTCCTGACCTGTGTACAGATTCCTCAAGAGGCAGGTCAGGTGGTCTGGTATTCCCATCTCTTTCAGAATTTTCCACAGTTTACTGTGATCCACATGGTCAAAAGCTTTGGCATAGGCAATAATGCAGAAGTAGATGTTTTTCTGGAGCTCTCTTGCTTTTTCGATGATCCAGCGGCTGTTGGCAATTTGATCTCTGGTTCCTCCTTCTTTTCTAAATCCAGCTTGAACATCTGCAAGTTCACAGTTCACATACTGTTGAAGTCTGGCTTGGAGAATTTTGAGCATTGCTTTGCTAGCATGTAAGATGAGAGCAATTATGTGGTAGTTTCAACATTCTTTGGCATTGCCTTTCTTTGAGATTGGAATGAAAACTGACCTTTCCCAGTCCTGTGGCCACTGCTGAGTTTTCCAAATTTGCTAGCGTATTGAGTGCAGCACTTTCACAGCATCATCTTTTAGTAGGTATAGGTTGACACTTCTCATTCTAACTTCCATTTTTCTTAATCTCATTCTGTGTGATTTTCTTAACTCTGTCCATAGGCTCACTAATTCTTTGTTAAGCTGTTAAACCCATTCATTTAATTTTAAATTTCAGTTCTTTTGTTTTTCTTTCTAGAAGTTCCATCTGATACTTGTTCAAATCTACACTTAAAAAAAAAGAGACTTGTTCTTTTAATATACTAAGTAAATAATATATTTAATATATTCTTAATATATTTAATCATTTTAAAATGTATTTATTTTTATTATCTTTTAAACTGTTTTTCTATGAACTGAAATTCTTGAGGTCTATGTGTGTTATATTTTCTGATACTTGTTCATAGCAGGATGTATACTTTGCATTTTACTTATTTATTTAAAGCTCATCTTGAGTGAGGCTCTAGATTTTCATGGACATTTTGCATAATCTAAGTTTAGTTTTCTGTGGAAATTCTGCACGATATGCAAGTATGTCACTTCAGAGAAAGTTGGTGTTTGTTTCTTCCCAGTGAGACAGGGAGAATCACTGGACCAGTGTAGACCTTTATTATAATTTTCTAGGCTGTGTGTGTTTTGTCAATTCAGAATCTGTGCAGACAGTAGGCCTGAGATGTTGAGTACCCAGGGGAAAATTTGCTTGCTCTCATCCAGTATATCCAGGCAGAGATTACAAAATTCCCTGACATCACTCTGAGTCTGTGGATAGATTTTTTTTTCCAGTCCACTCTTTCACTGTGGATATGGCCCTTTGCTATCTCTGCTTTTATGTAGGTTTTTGCTTCCACTTCACAACAATTCTCATCCCTTAATCCCTGCATGGTGCCACACTGCAGTGGCCAGTAACTTCCCAAGTTCTCAGGAAGAACTTGATGAAATTTTTCTGACCTTTATTTCTGGATCTAATCTTTTCTATATTTGTTTTTCCTGCAGTTCAATTTTGCACTTAAATATCTTTTAATCAATTATATTTTTAAAAGTTATAGGTTAAAGCATCTGCCTCCAATGCGGAAGACCCGGGTTCGATCCCTGGGTCAGGAAGATCCCCTGGAGAAGGAAATGGCAATCCACTCCAGTATTCTTGCCTGGAGAATCCCATGCATGGAGAAGCCTAGGTTACAGTCCACGGGGTCGCAAAGAGTCGGACACGACTGAGCGACTTCACCTTCACCCTTCACCATAGGTGTGTTAGGTGTTATCTTAGGGTGTCATCTTGCCTAAACGAAACATTTTCCAGTTTAGATTATATCACTATTACATCTTTTGTAGTGTTGGATCTGATGCATCTTACCTTGCCTTGTTCAGTAATGCTGGGTATACCCAGTGTTGGGCACCTTGGTTTCCTTATAAACCATGGCAAGCAGGATCAGGAGCTTCGCTTTCTAGTGGTTACCAGAGGGAAAAGGGTTGGGGAGTGAGGCAAAATGGGTAAAAGGCATCAACTGTATGTTGATGGGTGGAAACTAAATTTTTGGTGGTAAGCACACTCTAGTATATGGGCTCAGTGGTAAAGAATCTGCCTGCCAATGCAGGAGACACAGAAGACATGGGTTTGATCCTTGGGTCAGGAAGATCCCCTAGAGGAGGAAATGACAACCCACTCCAGTATTCCTGCCTGGATAATCCCGTGGACAGAGGAACCTGGCAGGCTATAGTCCATAGCAGCACAAAGAGTTGGACATGACTGAGCACACACAGACATTCTAGTGTATACAGAATTACACATGAAACTCACATCATGTTATGAACCAGTTGCTCAACTTACACCAGGAAGACAGTGTTTCTTCAGCAAAATAATGATACCCAAGATGGTTAAGGGAGAAGGCAATGGCACCCCACACCAGAACTCTTGCCTGGAAAATCCCGTGGGTGGAGGAGCTTGGTGGGCTGCAGTCCATGGGGTCTCGAAGAGTCGGACACGACTGAGCAGACTCACTTTCACTTTTCACTTTCCTGCATTGGAGAAGGAAATGGCAACCCACTCCAGTGTTCTTGCCTGGAGAATCCCAGGGACAGGGAGCCTAGTGAGCTGCCATCTGTGGGGCTGCACAGAGTCAGACACGACTGATGCGACTTAGCAGCAGCAGCAGCAGCAAGATGGTTAAGAATCCCCTATTAATAGTACTAACAAGAAAACAGCCATGTTTTTAGTGCATGCTAAGTAATTTCAGCTACCTCTGAAGTGTATCTTGATCCTATTGNGCAGAAGTAGATGTTTTTCTGGAGCTCTCTTGCTTTTTCGATGATCCAGCGGCTGTTGGCAATTTGATCTCTGGTTCCTCCTTCTTTTCTAAATCCAGCTTGAACATCTGCAAGTTCACAGTTCACATACTGTTGAAGTCTGGCTTGGAGAATTTTGAGCATTGCTTTGCTAGCATGTAAGATGAGAGCAATTATGTGGTAGTTTCAACATTCTTTGGCATTGCCTTTCTTTGAGATTGGAATGAAAACTGACCTTTCCCAGTCCTGTGGCCACTGCTGAGTTTTCCAAATTTGCTAGCGTATTGAGTGCAGCACTTTCACAGCATCATCTTTTAGTAGGTATAGGTTGACACTTCTCATTCTAACTTCCATTTTTCTTAATCTCATTCTGTGTGATTTTCTTAACTCTGTCCATAGGCTCACTAATTCTTTGTTAAGCTGTTAAACCCATTCATTTAATTTTAAATTTCAGTTCTTTTGTTTTTCTTTCTAGAAGTTCCATCTGATACTTGTTCAAATCTACACTTAAAAAAAAAGAGACTTGTTCTTTTAATATACTAAGTAAATAATATATTTAATATATTCTTAATATATTTAATCATTTTAAAATGTATTTATTTTTATTATCTTTTAAACTGTTTTTCTATGAACTGAAATTCTTGAGGTCTATGTGTGTTATATTTTCTGATACTTGTTCATAGCAGGATGTATACTTTGCATTTTACTTATTTATTTAAAGCTCATCTTGAGTGAGACTCTAGATTTTCATGGACATTTTGCATAATCTAAGTTTAGTTTTCTGTGGAAATTCTGCACGATATGCAAGTATGTCACTTCAGAGAAAGTTGGTGTTTGTTTCTTCCCAGTGAGACAGGGAGAATCACTGGACCAGTGTAGACCTTTATTATAATTTTCTAGGCTGTGTGTGTTTTGTCAATTCAGAATCTGTGCAGACAGTAGGCCTGAGATGTTGAGTACCCAGGGGAAACTTTTGCTTGCTCTCATCCAGTATATCCAGGCAGAGATTACAAAATTCTCTGACATCTCTCTGAGTCTGTGGATAGATTTTTTTTCCAGTCCACTCTTTCACTGTGGATATAGCCCTTTGCTATCTCTGCTTTTATGTAGGTTTTTGCTTCCACTTCACAACAATTCTCATCCCTTAATCCCTGCATGGTGCCACACTGCAGTGGCCAGTAACTTCCCAAGTTCTCAGGAAGAACTTGATGAAAATTTTCTGACCTTTATTTCTGGATCTAATCTTTTCTATATTTGTTTTTCCTGCAGTTCAATTTTGCACTTAAATATCTTTTAATCAGTTATATTTTTAAAAGTTATAGGTTAAAGCATCTGCCTCCAATGCGGAAGACCTGGGTTCGATCCCTGGGTCAGGAAGATCCCCTGGAGAAGGAAATGGCAATCCACTCCAGTATTCTTGCCTGGAGAATCCCATGCATGGAGAAGCCTAGGTTACAGTCCACGGGGTCGCAAAGAGTCGGACACGACTGAGCGACTTCATCTTCACCCTTCACCATAGGTGTGTTAGGTGTTATCTTAGGGTGTCATCTTGCCTAAACGAAACATTTTCCAGTTTAGATTATATCACTATTACACCTTTTGTAGTGTTGGATCTGATGCATCTTACCTTGCCTTGTTCAGTAATGCTGGGTATACCCACTGTTGGGCACCTTGGTTTCCTTATAAACCATGGCAAGCAGGATCAGGAGCTTTGCTTTCTAGTGGTTACCAGAGGGAAAAGGGTTGGGGAGTGAGGCAAAATGGGTAAAAGGCATCAACTGTATGTTGATGGGTGGAAACTAAATTTTTGGTGGTAAGCACACTCTAGTATATGGGCTCAGTGGTAAAGAATCTGCCTGCCAATGCAGGAGACACAGAAGACATGGGTTTGATCCTTGGGTCAGGAAGATCCCCTAGAGGAGGAAATGACAACCCACTCCAGTATTCCTGCCTGGAAAATCCCGTGGACAGAGGAACCTGGCAGGCTATAGTCCATAGCAGCACAAAGAGTTGGACATGACTGAGCACACACAGACATTCTAGTGTATACAGAATTACACATGAAACTCACATCATGTTATGAACCAGTTGCCTCAACTTACACCAGGAAGACAGTGTTTCTTCAGCAAAATAATGATACCCAAGATGGTTAAGGGAGAAGGCAATGGCACCCCACACCAGAACTCTTGCCTGGAAAATCCCGTGGGTGGAGGAGCTTGGTGGGCTGCAGTCCATGGGGTCTCGAAGAGTCGGACACGACTGAGCAGCCTCACTTTCACTTTTCACTTTCATGCATTGGAGAAGGAAATGGCAGTCCACTCCAGTGTTCTTGCCTGGAGAATCCCAGGGACAGGGGAGCCTGGTGGGCTGCCGTCTATGGGGTCACACAGAGTCAGACACGACTGAAGTGACTTAGCAGCAGCAGCAGCAAGATGGTTAAGAATCCCCTATTAATAGTACTAACAAGAAAACAGCCATGTTTTTAGTGCATGCTAAGTAATTTCAGCTACCTCTGAAGTGTATCTTGATCCTATTGACTTTTCTCCATCCTCATTGCAAACACATTCATTCAAGCCACATGTCATTTCTCACTTGGCATAAGCAATATTCCCACATTTGGTCTCTCAATAAAAAGCATGTTTAATAACAATAGTGATAATAAAATGCTGCTGAGAATCAAAGTTTATTGCTGGAAAAATTGTAGGAAAACTGTAAGAGAGAATTTATTCTATGAGTAAGTTTGGAATAGATAATTTCAAAAAGCTTTTTCAACTCTAGTATTGTATCATTCTGATCAGGGATTTTCAAATTCTCTATGGAGTTGAATCAGTTTTTGTTCTTAATTTTCAAACCGCCATGGACTGATACTTTGGTAAAATACAATAGAAAGTGAAATGACCAGAAAAATTGAACAATTAGATTCAACAGACGTAAGATTATCAGATTGCTTTGAGAGTTTTAAAGTGTGTTTTAATTATGGCTTACTACCTAATAAAATACCTCAGAACTCAGCGGCTTAAGACAGTTATTTATCTCACATAATTTCTGTGGGTCAGAAATTCAGAACCAGCTTAGTTGATTGATTCTGACTTAAGAGTCTCTCACGAGTGACATTCAAGGTTGCAGCCATCTGAAGACCTGACTAGGGCTTGAGGCCCTGCTTTCAAGGTGGCTTCGTCATATTGTAGGCAAGTGCTGGCTGACAGCAAGAGGCCTCAATTCCTTTTCACTGCATGGAACTCTCCATAGAGCTGACTGAGCATCTTCATGGCGTGGCAACCGGTTTTCTCCAGAGCAAGTCATCCAAGAGATAGCTCAGTGGAAGCCACAAAGTCCCTTATGACCTAACCTCAGACATCACACTGTATCATCTCTGCAGTACACTGTTGGTTAGATGTGGCGGTGGTTTAGTTGCTCAGTCGTGTCTGACTAGATGGGTTTGTCTTATGTGATATGAGAGGAGACCACACAAGCATGAAGCCGGGAGGAAAACCTCTCTGGAGGAACAGACTCGCAGACTTAGAGAATGAACTTATGGTTGCCAAAGGGGAAGGATGGGGGGAAGAAATAGTTAGAGAGTTTGGGATTGACCTGTACACTGTGCTACATTTTAAATGGATAACCAACAAGCTCCTACCATATAACACAGGGAACTGCTCAGTGTTATGTGGCAGCCTGGATGAGAAGGGAGTTTAGGGAAGAAAGGATACATGTATAATTATGGCTGAGTCCTTTCACTGTCCACAAGATTATTAATTGGCTATTCTCCAATACAAAATAAAATTTTTTAAAAAAGAATCTCTGGAGGTATCTTGGGAGACTGGCTACTATAAATGCTACTTCCAATTTCCACACTTTCCTGTCTGTAAACCAAATTTTGAGGAGCAAATTCCTAATCTATAAGAAGCTCCTCTTCTTGCAGATGAGGAAACTGAGGTCTGCCCGAAGACAAACCTCTTAATTAGAGACAAAAATCAGGTTTCCAGTTTCCATTTCAGCATTCTTTCTATCACATCACAGTGACTTCTATCTATTTTACCTACTATTTATCTAAGTGGCATTTGCCTGAGCTTCTCATTAAGTAATGAGAATGAATCAGGTGAGGTGGAAAGGCAGTGAGCGACACACAGAAGCTGCAGCTGTGGGTTTTCTTAGGATCACCGCAAAGCTATCTTCAAGGTATCCATCAAATAGGATAATTCAGTGAGCCCAGTTCAAAAGCCTCACAATGTGACAATGGAAATGGACTTGATTTAGCTTCAAAGATTCTATTAACTCAGAGAAATGATGATTTTCTGGGAGAATTAATACGCAGCCACTGAGAGAGGACGAAAGTCACTTCAGTGCTTTGAAACTTCTTTCAACTCAATTCTTAGATCTTCACACAAAACATTATAGCTTAAATTCCTGGTCCTATAACACGTTTCAGAGCCAGATGATTACATCGTGANGATGAATAGGGAGGCCTGGCGTGCTGCGATTCATGGGGTCGCAAAGAGTCGGACACGCCTGAGTGACTGAACTGAACTGTGTCACCTGGGAAGCCCAGTGACTCCAGACAGTAGTTCTATTACAGACAGCAATAAAAGGAATCTGGTTTGGGATATAAAACATGAATAAGAGGAAATGAAATATCCCAGCTAACTGCTGAATTAAGGCATGGACTGGGGAAGGGTGCAGGTATCTTGTCCTGACTTGGGGTCTTGGGGCACTGGCTGCGCAGCCAGGTAAGGACCACCAGGTAAATTCTGGAATTTGGTCCCTCTTTTTGCATGTCCTTGTCTCAAGTCAATTGTGGGTTAGACATTTGGCCCCCTGGGGTGACATCACAGAGACTGCCTATGCATTCACAATTCTGCAAAATGGTGGTACAGACAATCAGAAGAGTTAATTATTGCTTTACTGAAGACGGGAAAGGCATTGGCCGAGTTCTTAAATCTTGTGTGTGTTGTACTGTTGTGGGGGTTAAGAATAAAATTTACATTTCGAAAGCAAGAATCATTTTTATTCTTACCTAATATTTTTCATAATTAAAATCTATTATTATTTTTAATAATGTCGATATGGTTGAAAATGGTGGATTGCATTGTGATTGTTCTGGCAGATGACACCTGCTAGCTGAGTTACAAAAGTATGTAGAAGTTTTCAGTTTAGAGACCAGGGGTAGACAGTGTTTGTCTACGTGTGGAAAGTTTACTCAGGGATTAAGCATTGTGCCAAATATTAGCTAGTAACACCTTAGAGCAGATGCTCTACCAAACTGGGAGATGTTGGAGAACATTCACAAGCTTGAGCATGAGTCAGGAGCATTTTTAGGGCTTGTTAAAACAAAGATTGTTGAATCCCATCCCCAGCGTTTCCAACGCACTCTGTCTGGGATGGAGCCCATGAATCTTCACTTTTAATAAGTTCTCAAGTGACGCTGATATTGCTGGTTCAGGGACCACAATCGGAGAACCACTTCCCTCTGTTGATTGAGAACAAACATCCCCTCACTGGCAGTCCCTTCCACCACCTGGTTTGAAACTCAATATAACTAGATTTGATTTAAACAGGCCACCCTCAGCAGTCAAATTTCCCAACCACTGTTAGTATTTTACAGACCAAGGGAGCCATCACATTTCTTCAGAAGAAAAACGAACAAAACCCAAGCAAACCTTAAAGTTTTTAAAGGAATATCACGGTTAATTAACTGTAGTACTAGATGCATGTTTCTGATGTCTTCATGATTAAACACATTAAGACTTCGTGGTACTTGCCAATATTTTTATGTAACAATTGAAATACACCTCTGTTAGTCTAGGACATTCTTGAACTAGACCTGAGAGGTGATGACCAGCAGGTGGCGCTCTGAGCCAGCTCATGGTGGTCTGGATGCAGTGCAAGGCAAACACCCAGACAAGGTGCCTGCTTTAAATCCTCAAAGCAAGGTTCTTTTAACCACTTGTCATAAAACACCCTGAGACACACGTCTTGGAAAATCGAAATGTCAAGCTCAGCATCTTTGCCACATTTCAAACTAGGTAATTACCTTCTCTCCCAAAGGGAATCTGTTTTATGTATTTGCGTCCTTTCTAGGTTACAGGTTTCCCAAAGGCAAAGATCTTGCCTTCCATTCACTCCATACAATGCTGAAGTGAAATGCTTGTTTTACAATAACAATCTAATTATTCTGTGTCCCTCTGAGCTTACATGATGACCCGTTACATACTAATTGCAAGTAATACAGAAATGTGCCTGCCTCTTATAAACCCCACACATAAACCTAAGTTTTATTTGGCCTAAAGGTAAATTGCTTATTTCTCCTTTTTAATATAAAGTCATTTCTCTGCCATCCCAAATTGTAAGTCATTGCCAAATACACAACACTGCATTTTAGTCAGTCATTTTTATTTTCCGCAGAGTTTTCTTTCAAACTACACACAACAAATACTTTGATATAATCTAAGATAATAAAATAGTTGAACAACTTTTTTTTTTTTTAGATTTACATTTGTATAGAAACATTCTGAGGAACTCCTCACTTTAAAACTAAGGTGTCTAAAAACAGTGATTCATCAGCATTGCTTTAAATAATTGTTTGGTTAAAAGTTGCAGTTTTCATTCTCAACTAAAATGTTGTCTCCATGCAGTATCCGTTGGGTCCAAAGCTTAAGGCCTTGGGAAGGTAGCCAAGAAGAAGAGGATGGCCACTCTTTATCTCTGTCCTTCTCTTGTGTGGAGGACAGTGGCTGGAACAAGGTTGTCATAAAAACCAGGGAGAAAATAAATCAATTGCACATCTCTAGTTTTCAAGGGTCAAAGACACAACAAATCTGTGCAGAACATGTCCCTATCTGTAGATGGAAGTCCCATTATGATGGCACCGCAGCCCCCTACGACTTTCTCCTTGGTTAATCATGTCAGTTATTATCCAGAGGCTGTGGCCACTGTCCCCAAGTTCTCCCCCTACGCCAGTCATTTTGTGACATTTTAAGTTTTGCCCCTTGCATCATGTCACTTGGATGCTGTGTCTTGGTTCTGGTGCCCAGTTAGGGTCTACCATCCCCTAAGAAATGCCTCAGCCCACCCTCAAATCCCCAGAATGCCCAAGAGCGTAAGACCCCACAGAGACAGGGGCTTTTCAGTGGGTCTCCTTCCCGAGGTGCTGGGCCCCCGGCCTATATCATCCCGTTGATCTTAGTCCACTCGTAGATGTCCTGTTCACACACTATGTCGGAGTTGATGAGGAGGTATCTGTCACCCACACAGAAATGCTTCTGACAGGCAGCACACTTGAAACATTCCAGGTGGTACACTTTGTCCTTCACCCGCATCGTCATCTCGTAGGCACGGATCCGCTTGTCACAGGATGCACAGAGACCATCTTGGCCGAAAAGCCTGTGGGAAAGAAAGAGACAGAAGCTAAAAAGGCAGGGGCAGAGATGAGACTGGAAGAAAGAGCCTGCAGATGGGCTCCATGATGCAGACTGGGTTTCCAAGATGTTGCGAAGCAAGGAAGAGCGGGGTCCAGACAGATGGCCAACTAATTCATCCACCTCACCACAACTGACTATGACGAATTCACAGTCTTTCCTCGAAGGAAGAGGGTCCTCTGACATGAAACCATGCCTGGGGCATTTGCGTTTGGCATAACTCGTTCCTCTTCCGAGCTCTCTCCCTGCTTCTAGGATGCCCCAGGACCTGCCTCAGTGCAGAGTCTTAACTGAAGTGAATTAAGAGGTTAGCTGTGTGTAAACTGATACAGCCGTGATGGAGAAGAGTATGGAGTCACCTTAAAAAACCAGGAATAAAACTACCATATGACCCAGCAAGCCCCCTACTGGGTGTATACCCTGAGAAAAGCACAGTTCAAAAAGACACATGTACCCCACTGTTCATGGCAACACTATTTACAATGGCCAGGAGCTGGAAGCAACCTAGATTTCCACTGACAGAGAAATGGATAGAGAAGTTGTGGCATACACACACACACACACACACACACACACACACACACACACACATGATGGAATATTACTCAGCCATAAAAAGGAACGAATTTGAGTCAGTTGTGGTGAGGTGGATGAAGCTAGAGCCTGTTATACAGAGTGAAGTAAATCAGAGAGAGAAAAACAAATATCATATATTAACATGTATATGGGAGAAGAAAATGGCAACCCACTCCAGTGTTCTTGCCTGGAGAATCGCAGGGACAGGAGAGCCGGGTGGGCTGCCGTCTATGGGGTCGCACAGAGTCGGACACGACTGAAGCGACTTAGCAGCAGCAGTAGCAGCAACATGTATATATGGAATCTAGAAAAATTGGACTGATGAACCTGTTTACAGGGAAGAAATGGAGACACAGATGTAGAGAATGGACTTACGGACACAGCAGAGGAAGGAGAGGGTGGGATGAACTGAGAAAGTGGAATTGACATACATACACCACCATGGGCAAGAGCAGATGGCTAGGGGGAAGCTGCGCTATAACACAGGGAGCCCAGCCTGTGCTCTGCGACAACCTAGAGGGGTAAAACAGGGCAGGGGATGTATATATATATTATATATAGTTTTACATATGTAATTGTGACTTACTCATGTTGTATGGCAGAAACCAACATAACATTGTAAAGTAATTTTCCTCCAATTAAAAAAAACAAAAGTAAAAAGCCTAGGCATGGATTTTGTGTTTCCTCCCAAGGGAACTTTTATTTTAGAAGCGGAGCAGGAGTAAAGCCCAGGGGCCTTCTTGAGAGGGATGCAATGAAATGGGCATCTTTCTGAGGCTCCCTCCCACTCACTACCACACCAAGGGCTCTAACTCCACCCACGGGGAGAGCTGGCCATTAACTTCTCCAGAGCCACACAGGCCATTGCACACAACAGCTTCTGGGAGATGGAGGGAGCTCAGCAGTGAACAGTCCCTCAGCCACCCAGGGGACGAGCAGTATGTCTCAATATAGAGTGCTGCTAAGTCGCTTCAGTCATGTCCAACTCTGTGTGACCCCATAGACAGCAGCCCACTAGGGTTACCCCCGTCCCTGGGATTCTCCAGGCAAGAACACTGGAGTGGCTTGCCATTTCCTTCTCCATATAGAGTGGAAGATTCTAATTCAAGATCCTCGCTGGCCCAATGGCGTAAGTCTCTGAAAAACTTCTCTTCTGTCATCAAAATCAAGACCCTCCTAAGTCTCAGCTGGCTGGTCATTTATTTTAAGCAATACGCGGTGTCAAAGCAGGAGATGCACTATGGTGGAGCCTAGCGCACGCTGAGTTGCTTCAGGCCTGTCCGATTGTGCGACCCTATGAACTGTAGCCCTCCAGGTTCCTCTGTCCATGAGATTCTCCAGGCAAGAATACTGGAGTGGGTTGCCGTGGCCTCCTGCAGGGGATCTCCCAACCCAGGGATCAAACCCGCATCTCTTACATCTCCTGCACTGGCAGTTGGGTTCTTTACCACTAGTGCCACCTAGGAAGACCGGAGCCTAGGGCAGTGGTTCTCAAAGTGTGGTCCTGGGACCAACTGCATTGCATCCCCCTGGGAACTTGCTAGAAGAGCACACTCAGGCCCTCTGGATTGAGACACTCTGTGGGTAGAGGCCCAACTGTCTGTCTGATCCTGAATACAGCCAGGTGATGCTAATGCAGGCTGAAGTTTACGAATCAGCCCGCACGAGTTGGATAACACAAGCGCCGGAATCAGAAGATTCAGGCAGGACCGGCCCTGAGTACCTAAGTGACCCTGCTGAGACCTCTGATGACTGTGAGCTTGTGGAATGACAGTCATCACAGCATCAACCTCACCCGGCTGTTGGAGGATAGAATGCAACAAGTCAAAGCACCAGCGCTCAAGGGTGAAGCCAACACTGGCTGGGTTTTAACACATCTTGGCGGTATTCCCAAAGGGGCCAGTCTTGCTGCCTGATTACATGGCATGTCAGCAGGTCTTTTCCATGGGAAACCTTTAGGGCAGTTTTAGGTAAATGCCTGTTCTTCTCAGAAGTTCTTAGGAACAGTGTAGCAGAGAATCAACTGGTAGGTTCTGAGAGGATGTAGGGGCGATGAGAGCAGTTGAGAAATTTAGAGCAGAATGAATGGAACCAGGAAGACGCGGTTGGTGGGTTAGAGAGCTCGCAGTTACAGCCAGGCTAGCTGGTTTCCCTCCAAATCCCGCTCTCCAAGCAAAGATCTCCAAGTGTTTTCAAGGCCCCACCTGGGAGCAAACTCATTACTGGGAGAAGAACACTTCATCCCAAGCCAGCAGATGGTGGAACTGTCGGGAACTGCCACCTTGGAGGTCATGGGGTGGAAAGACAGTTCTGATTTCCTGCTTGTTCAGTAAGAGGAGTTGGGCCTGAGTGAGAATAAATGACTCACAAAACAGCATGCGTGGAAAGCAGCCGACCGCCTGGTGTGTGTGGCCCTTATGGAAGGGGAGCGTTTATTAAAGGGAAATTCGGGGGGGGGGGGGGGTAAATTACAACACACATCAGGCAATTAATGACAGGAAGCATGAAGGATTAATATCTGGGAGACACCTTCAGATCCCGACATCACCTCCAATCAGCCAGTTCTCCTGGAGCCAGGCACATCCTCTGCCTTGGCTTCCGTGTCTTAAGCTGTAAGACAAGAGAACTGGAAGGGAAGGGAGGCCTCTACAGCCCCCTCCAGCTCTGGTGTGCTGAGACTTCACTAAGTGAAAATAAGCTAGGACTTGACATCTAACTTGCACACTCACCTCTGGCACCAAGAATTGGTAACTTAGGCTGGCTATCCCAGAAACTGACCCTGAGGCCAGGATTTATTAAGGCTGTGTCATCAGGGAAAACAGGTACAGTGGCAAGGGAAACCAGACAGAAGATGGAAGGCAGGCCAAGTTGCAGTCTTGGGCCAAGTCCCCCTGAAGGGAGCTTTGGCCTGAATGCACGGCGACTCTGGGGTATAAGTTATGTCTCCAAGTGGCCTTGGCTCCAGGCAAAATTACTGGACTTAGGTCTCTGGCAGTGCCAGCCACTGGGCAAGGTCTGCAGGGCACTGGGTGGCTGGGTGGTGGTACTGGGCAGGTTTTTGGCTTTAACAGAAAGGGGCCATTGAAGATAAAACAATAGGGGGTGGGGGCTGCACTGAGCACAAAAATTGTAAAAAGGGATCTGGATGCGGTACTGACATTAACAGCTACTGTTAAGTTCCCAACAAAACAACATAAATAGCACAGGGTTTATTTGGGTTCAGGCTTCCCTGGTGGCTTAGATGGTAAAGAATCTGCCTGTAACGCAGGAGACGTGGGTTCGATCCCTGGGTCGGGAAGATCCCCTAGAGAAGGGGATGGCTACCCTCTCCAGTATTCTTGCCTGGAGAATTCCATGGACAGAGGAGATTGGTGGGCTGCAGTCTATGGGGTCGTAGAGAGTCGGAAACAACTTAGCGACTAACAGTTTCTTTAGGTCCTGCATGGAGATCTCCTGATTATGTGAGGCTAAATGTCTGAAAAAGACTTAAACAGGCCAGGCAGCAACTGGAAACCCTGAGGAGAAGCTCTCCTGGGGTGATGGTAGGTGGGGGGGTCGGGGGTAAGGACTGAACACCATCCCAGGACACATTTCGTCACTCCTCCAACTTGCCTTTTGCAAAGGCACTGTCAGCTATGTTAAGAATGCAAGCAAACAAGTCCATGGCTGAAGGGCCATGCCTGCAGCAAGAAACGATTTTTCTCCTCTGTCAAGAGGTGTCATGTCTGAAGCTTCCACCTGCCCATTTTAATAACAATAATATAAATATGAAAGGATGGCTGGAAACGCCTGCGCTAACACAGAGTTAATTAACATGTTGCCTAGGAATGTAGCAGGGAAAAGAATTATTTCATGTCACCAAGACACAAGTTAATTAACACCGGGTTCTCCCAGACTTTTTTTTTTTCTCTCCTTTTTAAAAATGCAAGAGATTAACAAGCCCAGGCAGCACGGGGTTTTCTTCTTGAATGTTATATAAAACCTCAGAGATAGGGAGAAACCTCGGCTCTTTTGACCTTACTCTATCTGTACTTCATTTAATAAGATTCAAATGATTTGACAGGGATGTAGTCAGGGGGCCCAGTGGGAATCATTTACCCGTCTGCTTTTCCGCACTGACTTGGCAAACTAGTAAGGAGCAGAATCAGGTCTCTATTTACCCCAGTTCTATGTTCTTGTTCCTCAATAATAATAATAATAAATGGTCAAAATTAAAATCATGATCCTTGGAAACTTGACTTCTTTTCTCTGAACCACAAAATTTGCAAGGACTTTAATCAGGAAATTTAGGGGGGGAAAAAAAGCTTATTCTGTCAGTCTCTGGGTAAATAGATAAGCTTGCTTCACCATGGAATTGCCTGCAGTTTTTTTTGTTTTTTTTTTTTAATGTAAAATGCTCTGAGGGCAGGTTTGGGAGAAAGAGCTGGCCTGGCAGCCAAGGGCATTGGAGTCTAAACAAGCTTCGCTGGGTTGGGTGGTCCTAATGTATTAAGGCTGCATGCTCCACAGACCCTGTACCCCACGAAGATGGCAAAAAACCTGACAGCTACACAGTCCAGCAGATTTGACAGCAGAGGGCACAGAGTTACCTCTGCCGCAGCTAATGTGAAACTGGAAATTTCATATGAAACCAGAACATTCCAGGCAAAGGCACTCGTTTGAGAGTCGGAAAATTCACACAGCCAAGCGTACGACCCAGAGTATCCGCGAGACCTTCAGTGCCCGGCTCAGCGCGTGTCCTAGAGCTCCTCTTCTGCCTTTCCCTTCATCCATCACTTTGTTCACTAGGTCGGGAAAGACTCTAATGGTAAATGCCATGAGGGTTACTGAAAGACAGCAGCTAACATCTATTTGATACCCATGCACCACGCCAAGCACCTTACAGGTACTACCCCATCTAATTTCCACCCCTTCCTGGAAGCAGGTACTGCTATTCTATAACCCCATTTTATAGATGAGGAAATTGAGGCTTAGGAAGGTTATATAACTTGTCCAAGGTCACAGAGCTAGAAAGCAGTGGTGCCGGGGCTCAGATCTACAGCTGACTTCAGGGCCTTCCTGTTGTGACCAAAACTGCTTGGAGTGCTGGGGTGAGACTGTACTTTCAATTTTTAAAATTTTATTTTTAATTGAAGCATAATTACAATATTGTGTGGGGTTCTGCCATACATCAATATGGATCAGCCATAGGCATACATATAGCCCCTTCCTCTTGAGCCTCCCACCCCATTCCACCCCTCTACGTTGTCTCAGAGCCCCAGATTGAGTTCCCTGAGTCATACAGTGAGTTCCCACTGGCTATCTATTTTATTTACATTAGTGTATATGTTTCCATGCTACTCTTTTTAAATTTCTCATCACATTATATCGAGATCTTACAAAAGAATACTTAGAACCTATGCATATGTTTTTGAAGCATCAAATGAGCTGTTAGGAATCCACTCTCAAACTTACAAGCTTCAAAAGTCCCAGTTCCCTTGGCATACCCTGCGTCTTCCTCCTCCCACCCTCTCCCCTTGTCTGATCCCCAGAGGGAACCACTATTCTGAATTTTGTCCTCATCACTCTCTTGCCTTTAAAATATGAGAATTGGACCACACAGGCATGTGTCCCCGAGAACATGCTTCCATAACAGGAAGAAAGGCCAACTGCTCCCCTGCACAGGGCAGCTGAGACCAACGTGATCTTGGCTGGCCCAGGAGGCAGGCGCCAGGGAGACAGAGCCAGGGCCCCAGGAGGGCGGTGAGGACGCACCTGAGATAGTCTCGGCGGCAGAGCTTCCGGCCCAGCTTGTAGTAGAGGCGCCGGCCCACCTCGCCCAGCCGGCACCCGCAGAGGTCACAGCTGAGGCAGTCCTCGTGCCAGTACTGGTCGATGGCCTTCAGGAAGTAGCGGTCCCCGATGTTCTGCTGGCAGCCTCCGCATGTCAGCAGGGACGGGGGCATCTGCAGCACCTCGTCCACCGGCTCCCTGGAAGCAAGGCCACGCATTAGGGATGGCCTCACCTCGGGGAGACCAGCACCAGGGGCTCAGGAGTCACACTGGGCCCCACAGAGAACCTCACTCAGTTATCTGGTGACATCGGAGAAAGGAGGGGAGAGCATACACCTAGGGCAGACGACGGGCAGAGAGGCCCTGCCAGCCTCTCGGAGGGGTGGGGGTGCTAGCCCCTACGTTCTAGATCCTAGAAGAAGCAAGGGCGGGGCACCAAGAGGCACCCACCAGGCAAAGGGTACTGCACACACACACACCCCCACCTACAGTCCAGCCCCCTCCCAGACCTGGTTTCTCTTCTCCTTGATCCCCCCTCCCCTCCTACTCTACCACCACACCTCATCTCTTTCCTCCCCCCATATCCCGGAGCCAAGGGCATTGCCCGACCCCAGAGGAGGCACCAGGATTCTAAGAGCTGCTTGTGGCCAGAAAGGTGACTAATGGGCGGATTAAACATCTTCAAATTCCCTTTTGAATCTCTGCACCACCTGGACTTCATCCCTTTCCAACTGCACGAATGTACAGATGAGGAAGAAAGGGTCCCCAAATTATTTTAGGCTGCTTTCTCTTTCCCAAATAAAAATACCATCAAGATATAATAGCAATTCTCATTATTATTATTTTTAACAGAAACTCCACATCCTATCCTTCTTACGGAATGAGTCCTTGAGGAAAAATCTCAGGTGTTGATTAAAGCCACTGTTCCATTTATAAAGGAGATAAAACAGACCTTTTCGCACATGAACACTTTTACAGCAGCAAAACTGATTCACATGAAGTTGATTTAGGAAAGAGAATGGGGAGAGAGTGTGGAAGGCAATTAAACACTGAAATCTCCTCCAGGCGATTGTTAAGAGTGAGCCTGTGACACGAGCTCTCTCATTACAAAATCATATAGTATCTCCAGTTCACTTAACTGGAATCTGAATCCTTTTGTTTTACATTTTAAAAGAAATAACTTTACTTGCCAGAAGATGATTTAAAAAAAAATACAGTGCGAGAAATGATTCCTGCACCAGATGGGACATAGGGAAAACCGAATACCTGTTGATCTATAGCAATTAACAAATGCTCTCTTGAACTTCACTCAAACACAAATCTATTTTTCAAAACTCTATTATGTTTGGAAAATGGACCTGCTTCCAACTGTGAAATTCCCAAAGGGAATTTCCCCCTTGGTACCTTGAGGATATAAATCTGTGTCTCCTATTTCCAGCTGATGCTGGCTTACTTGGTGACCTTGCATCCTGACTGTCTTGTGCCCACAGCCTTTAAGGCCCTTTATACTTAGGAAGGATGAGGCTCAGGGAATCAGTGTTGATAACACACTCTGACACCTTCAGAGAACTGTCTTTAAAGTGCACACTTACCTGTGAATATTCAAGCCTATTGAAACCGAGCCCACACTTTGTAGAATGGGTATGAGGGTCCTTTGTGAGATGATCTCCTTTTAGACCAGGGAAGTGTAAAACCCAAACTAATTATCTCCTAAAAACTCCAGACTTTAAACAGAGTTTTAAACATCCACTGAAGCCTGACTTGTCTTAGTTTCCACAGGTTATGTATTAAGGCCTTCCACCCTCCCTCCTGAAAAATAAAACACCCAGCATTTCCCTGTGCGTCAGAATCACTTCTCTTCCCTTTTCACGGCCTGTGACCTTACTTTAGGCTTTCAGAAACATTCATGGAACCTCAACACCACTGGATGCCCTGACATAGATCCTGCCAACCAACTGTGAAAGAAGAGAATTTGCACTTAGCTGGTGCAAAACTGCCTGGAATTGAAACGAACTGCTCCTGTTATTCACAGGGAGGCAGTAGGGGCCACGGATGGCACAGTAGAGGAAATCTGTGTGTGTGTGAACTCTGGCTGGCTTTCTGTCTAAATGCTTCATTTGCATAGGCCTAGGCAAGTTTCTGGCTGTAATTTGGAGTTGCTGATCAGACTGACCTCAGTCACACCGACCCAAGTATGTACACACTGAAGCATCTGGTAGGGTAGTGGTCCACAGGAAAAATGTTAAGCCAAAAAGCTACTGTCTGTGATGGCCTAATATGAGATAGGAAAGGACTGGATAAGATATTGGCTCTATCTTTCTATAATTAAAGATAATATCACATTATCTTTGGTGGCTGTTCCAAGCCAATAACTGTGGGACTCACCCTCTAATTAATATTTCACATTCTCCTAGAGCCTATCTGAACATTACACCTCAATACACTTTGGCCTGGATTTCTGGGATAATTTCTCAACAGTTTCCAAGAAAGATATGGGGAAAAAATGTTCTGCAATAATTTCTCAGCTAGCTGGTCCATCTCCAATTAGAGCCTGTCTTCACTGGGCAAATAGTGAAGCAAAGGACAGAGAAGAGTACCCTACTGAGCGTCCTTCCACAGATGCCTGCTGTGTGATGAGGTGAAGATGTTTCAATTTTCCAGTCTCTTTGTGAAAAAGCACAAACTTTGAAAGGAGCAAACTTCCTTCAGAGAACTGAAACCTCCAGATTTATCTTCTAATAAAAAGATGAGTGACTAAGTTCTATTGATCGAAAAGGCATTAGGCACCTTTCAAAGGTAATTCATCCAATGCATTCTCTTATTNCTTTGTGAGATGATCTCCTTTTAGACCAGGGAAGTGTAAAACCCAAACTAATTATCTCCTAAAAACTCCAGACTTTAAACAGAGTTTTAAACATCCACTGAAGCCTGACTTGTCTTAGTTTCCACAGGTTATGTATTAAGGCCTTCCACCCTCCCTCCTGAAAAATAAAACACCCAGCATTTCCCTGTGCGTCAGAATCACTTCTCTTCCCTTTTCACGGCCCGTGACCTTACTTTAGGCTTTCAGAAACATTCATGGAACCTCAACACCACTGGATGCCCTGACATAGATCCTGCCAACCAACTGTGAAAGAAGAGAATTTGCACTTAGCTGGTGCAAAACTGCCTGGAATTGAAACGAACTGCTCCTGTTATTCACAGGGAGGCAGTAGGGGCCACGGATGGCACAGTAGAGGAAATCTGTGTGTGTGTGAACTCTGGCTGGCTTTCTGTCTAAATGCTTCATTTGCATAGGCCTAGGCAAGTTTCTGGCTGTAATTTGGAGTTGCTGATCAGACTGACCTCAGTCACACCGACCCAAGTATGTACACACTGAAGCATCTGGTAGGGTAGTGGTCCACAGGAAAAATGTTAAGCCAAAAAGCTACTGTCTGTGATGGCCTAATATGAGATAGGAAAGGACTGGATAAGATATTGGCTCTATCTTTCTATAATTAAAGATAATATCACATTATCTTTGGTGGCTGTTCCAAGCCAATAACTGTGGGACTCACCCTCTAATTAATATTTCACATTCTCCTAGAGCCTATCTGAACATTACACCTCAATACACTTTGGCCTGGATTTCTGGGATAATTTCTCAACAGTTTCCAAGAAAGATATGGGGAAAAAATGTTCTGCAATAATTTCTCAGCTAGCTGGTCCATCTCCAATTAGAGCCTGTCTTCACTGGGCAAATAGTGAAGCAAAGGACAGAGAAGAGTACCCTACTGAGCGTCCTTCCACAGATGCCTGCTGTGTGATGAGGTGAAGATGTTTCAATTTTCCAGTCTCTTTGTGAAAAAGCACAAACTTTGAAAGGAGCAAACTTCCTTCAGAGAACTGAAACCTCCAGATTTATCTTCTAATAAAAAGATGAGTGACTAAGTTCTATTGATCGAAAAGGCATTAGGCACCTTTCAAAGGTAATTCATCCAATGCATTCCCTTATTGTATTACTATCATCTTGCCCAGGCTCTGAAAACTCAGGGCTAAGTTGTAATTCTAGGTTTGTTTAAAAAAAAAAAAAAAGTGAGCAAAGCACCTTTCCCAGAGTTTTCCTAAATAAATGCTTTAAAAAAAAAAAAGCAATGTTATTTTTTTTCCCTGAGAATTTAAGGAAGCTGGGTTTTTGTTAGAACAAACCTGACTCCTTGTAGATCTGGCTTCTGAACCTTCAAGATTGAATAGTGATGTTTATATTCTCACTGGATCATGGTTACTTCCTGTGTTTTATGAGAACACGCTGAGCTTTTATGCTGGTAACTGAGGGTAAAACCCAGGTACATAAACACCATAGGAGGCTGAAATTGGGAGGAGGAGGTAGTTCAATCAGGAAAGCACAATTCTTTTAAAGCAGGAAAAGAAAACAAAACAAAACAAATGCCTCTTAAAAGCACAAATGGACAAGTCATTAACCAGCTCCTTTGGTCTGTGTAACAAATCCCTTCAAAGGATTTAGATGGGGACTTCAAAGGAATAAAAATTCTCAAGACCAGACAGCTAATGAATCTTAAAAGGGCATTTGCGCTGACTGGAAAATGACATCTTAAACATCCCTTTCTCCCCATGTTAACACTGAGCAATGAATGGGCTGAAGGTAAAGATTGGGAAGAGGAGCATACTTCAAGCCAGTCAGAAGGGGCTCAGAAAACAAATGCGGTTCACTTAGAGCTCTGGTTCCCAGACCCTAAACCCTTTGAGATGGTGACAAAAGCCGTTTAAGACTCCGCTCTCCGGAAAAATTCACCTATATCCAAAATGGTGCACTAACTTTGGAGGTTCAAAGGTACCCATCGGTGGACTCCGAGGGGAGAGGCGTGTCCGCGTATCCAGACTAACTCCCGTGTTGCTCGGCTGCTCTCAAGTCTCTGGAGGCCTGGGTGAGCTCCGAGGTGAGCTCTCGCACCTCCTCACCCGCGGGTCCGCGGCGCCGGGGGCAGCCGCTCCACCTGCGGGCCCGGAAGGGACCGTCGGGGACCCGGGGTGGGGGCTCCACTTGTCGTGTCCCCCTTTCCAGGACCAAAGGGACAAAGAGAAGGAACGAGAGGGGAAAGGGAGCAGAATCGAGCCCTGAAGGCTCTGGGGACTGCCCCGGGGCGCCTCTGACCTCCCCTTGTGCATGCTCCCGTGCAAACTTTCTGGCCCGAAGTGGCTTGAGGGAGCGTCCCAGGGAGCCGCGAGGGGCCCGCTGAGGCGCCGGGCCGACGCTCTTCCTGCCGCCCGCCACCCAGCCCCTCTCCCAGCGTCCCCGGAGTCACCCCAGAGGATGCGGGAGCCCCGCGCACGGCAGAGGGAGCCCAGGGCACGCCGCGGGCGCGCACCTGGAGCCTTCCCGCCGGCCGCCCGCCCCTCCCCGCCGCCCCGGTCGCGAGGCCGTGGACCCTCGGTGGCAGGGGCGTCGCACTTACTCAGATGGGTCCAGGCTCTTCCTCTCGATGGCCGAGGACATTGGGGAGGGAGGTGGCGTGCCAGGCGGCGGGGGCGCTCCCTTTGTGGCGCGGGGCTGGCCGGCTGCCGGGACTCGGACCCCCTCGGGTGCTCGGGCGCTGCCGCCGCCGCCGCCGCCGCTCCTGCGCCTCTTCTTGCTCCGGCGCTCTGGCGGCGAGCTCGCCCCTCCGCGCTCAAGGACAGTCACCGCGCTCCCTTCAAACGCCAAAGAGAGAGAGCGAATCACCGGGCTGCCGGCGCGCCGCGGCCGAGGAGGGGACCGGGGCGCGCAGCCTGGCCCCGGGCGGCTGCAGCTGCTACTGCTGCTCAGGACTTAACCTTCCATCCCGGTCCCGCCGCCACTGCCGCCGCCGCCGCCACCGCCGCCGGGTCTGGCTCGGCTCGCGCGCTGTCGCCGGCTCCGCGCCGCCCGCGGGGATGGTGCGCGCCCGCCCGGCCGCCCCGCGCCCCTCGCACCTTCAGCCGGGGTCGCGG
>SJYW01003222.1:42725-62967 GCA_006410735.1 Raphicerus campestris | reverse complement strand
TTTTTTTTTTTAAACGGGGCTCCTGGGGATTAGCGATACAAACAGCGGCAGCCGCAGCAAGACTGAGTTGGCTTCTTAAAGGGGCCAGCGTCGGGGACAGGGAGACTCGCTCAGAGACCACCTCTCCTTGGAGAGGCGGCTGGGTTGCCTGTAAAGCATTCTTTAGGGCTTTCCCTCTTCGGCGTTCCCCTTTTGGTTAACTAAGATTGAAAGTGACCAGCGGGCCACTCAAGGAAGAAAGAAAAAACGAAAATGTGAAATAAACACATACAGAGATGTACGCGTTCCAAGTGGCTTTCGCGCGCGTCCGGGGTTGGAGGTCCCAGGTCCGCGGTCAAGGAACGCGGAGATGCCCCCAAGACAGCGCGGCTCTGCTGGCTGAGGACTTGTGACTGCGTCCGCGCTCCAAAAAGACGACGGGAGCTGTGCGAGCAGGGACCGCACGGGCTGGTTACGCCTGAGCAGTACCAGGGGCAGCTAATCCCGAGGGAGGGTGTTTGGGAGGGACCAAGCTGGTCGGAGTCTCCTCTCCATCTGCTGGCGGCAGAATTCCCCCCCTCAGCATCTTTAAAAATCGGACCCCTGCGGTTAAACTGGCCCCTGTAAAGGGCCAATAGCACTCTTCACAGAGAAAAGTGCCTCTCCAATGATGGAGAGCAATGCTTGGAGACTATTTTGCCCTGGGTCAGGAAAAGAGAGAGAACGCAGACTTGTTTGGTTTAGGTTTCCCCTCTAATCTCAAGGGCAAATTCCGAGAAGAGAGGCGAATGTAGACGGGGAGAGGAGGAAGCTAATAGTCTTCTCTTCAATAGAGCAAAGCTTTAGGTCCCTTGGGCCTCATCAGAGTTCCCTGAAAATAATTGCATTCAGAAATTATTACTAAAGGCCTACTTGTGCGTGCCACGAGTCTTATAAAGAAGCAGCTATCAGTATTCTCAGGATCCATGGTTTTATAGGAACAGTCTAGATCATGGTCATGGACACTGTATTCCCGTTTTAAAGATGGCACTGAAGGGTCTGGATGAGGTCACCCTGGAAGGTGGTGGTTGAAGTCAGAAGTACATCCCTGTAGGGTTCGTTTTCCTCGTTTAAAGCTGATTCTAACTTCTCACATGCATACCTAAAATTTACCATTGTCTCTATGCTCTTATCCTTTTCTTATGTCCATGTCCAAAGCTTAGGTCCCTATGGCTATAATAAAAATCTTTCCCTATTTCCTCCACCGTCTCTTGTGTGTGTGTGTGTGTGTGTATCAAAGAAGTCTTAAGAGCAGCTTTGGGTCCAACTCAAGCCTTTCAATCTAAAAAGAGCTTCTCCTGCTCAGGTCCTTGTTTTTAATTAAAAAAGGAAAAATGTCTAGTATTTTTAAGTCAGTCTAAATTATGTGATAAACATATAAACCGTCATTATACAATCAAAAATGAAAATAAACAAATAGGCTTTGATGAGCAATTCACTTGCTTACAACCAATCAGTGTGGTGGTGAAACGCTAAGACTTGGGCATTGGACTGCCTGCGTTTGATTTAGGCCCTTACTTATCAGCTAGTGGAGCCTATCTAGGAAAGTCACTTAATCTGAAGAGGCAGTATTGGGTAGTGGCTGTGGAGTCAGGCTGCCTTCATAACAACTCACACTTTCCTACCTGTGAGCCTAGTGGAAGAGCAGGAATTTATAAACTCCCAGGATCCTTATCTGTCAATAGGGGTAACAGAGCCTATTGCATCAACTGTTGTAAGGATTAAAAGAGTAAACGCATGCAGTGTGGCCCGTAGACCTGTAATGAACTGAGGATAATAATGGATATGAGATTACATGCATGCAAAGCATTTGGTGTATATTAAGCACTCATAAGTGGTCATTTCTGTGTTGTAGGAAAAAATCGCTGGGAGAATTTAGAGTGTTTGAAATTAAATTCACAGGTGAAATGGAGGTTAAAAATAAGAACCCAATTTCCCACCTAGGTTTGAAAACCTGTCCCATTTTTAAAAAGCAAACAGAACAGTGTCCTTTCACTTCACCTCCTTGTGCTCGTATACAAAACATATATGCATTTTCCAGTTTAATGTTCACTATCTTGATGACTACGTGATGTGTTTTCATCTGCTTGCTTTTATTAAATCTGATAAGTTGCTTCCTTCCTTGCTATATAGTTTTGCATGGAGCCTAAGTTAGTTGTTAAATTAAATATATCCTTGGATTCCAGGAGGTAACCTCCAAACGGCCAACTTTGGGACATGAAGTTTCCTTTTAATAATATGCTTCTGTTTTGATCCGAATGTGTAAAGAAAGAGTGATTACTGATGACTTTGGGTCAGTTTCTTATCTTTCACCACTCTTTGGGGAGAACTTCCTTAGAGAAAGTGAATATTTGAAATGGTATCTTAAGATTTCAATTTCACACACAGTGGTTGTAAGAAATAACTGCCTGCCGGTGGGATTTCATTTCTATTCAACGGGCAATTAAATTGCTCAAATTTAAGTTTAACATTTAGAATCGAGTCTCAAAATGTGTTTTCATTATGAATAATTTTAAAGCAATCATGACCTTATTGTATCCTTCCATAGCAACCTTATGCTTTATGTAGAAGAGCAACTCAGTAACTAGGAGGCAATTTGAACATGTTCTTGAGAGCTGAGGAAATCTCGACTTGATTCCTCCCCAGTGGGTTTGCAATTTAATTCCTTTTACCCACCCCTGACTCCTTGCAAATCTTACATACCTTAAAATTTAGAAAATTTCCAAGTTTTCCTTCCTGAATGTGAATGTCACAGGAAGACTGAATCAGTTGGCATGATGATTCTGACTCTAGGTGGATTACTTTCTTCCTGTTGGCATTTTCTATTCTTTTTGCTTATTATATCTACAATTGTTTTCTCAGGAAGAGCAGTTTCAAGTGACTAAGGCTACATTTCTTTGCTAAAATGGACTTCTAGTAGAAAGGAAAATGCAAATGTCATTGGGAAAATGCCAAGAATGACAATTTACCTCTTCTATTTTTTTTTTTGCCACCTTTAGAAGCCAAGTTGCATCATATACCTGTAAGTTGTGACATTCACGTATAGGGACAAAAATAAAGATTTGTCTTATTATGGCTTCAGCTCCCATGGAAACTTCTTTAAACAACTCAGTTGTCACAGGAATCTGGTTTCCAAACTCAGAACATTTCAGGGCATGTTGATGGACAAATTTTCAGAATGTTAGATCTATCAGTAACATTAGTGAAAAATAAACCAGTTTTCCTATATAGGAGA
Source organism: Raphicerus campestris (assembly GCA_006410735.1). Classification (NCBI taxonomy): domain Eukaryota; kingdom Metazoa; phylum Chordata; class Mammalia; order Artiodactyla; family Bovidae; genus Raphicerus; species Raphicerus campestris. Next base: position 59,714 of record SJYW01003222.1, on the reverse strand, counting down.
AAAAAGCCCCACAAGTCTTTTTCAAAAATCTTTATCAACTGAGTTTAGGAGATGAGCATAGGTGTTAGAAGGCATAACTCCGCTGTTTACTAGCTGGGTGACTTGGGGGAAGTCATTTCACCTCTCTGAACCTCAGATTCTATATCTCTCAAATGGAGGCAACAGTAAACTCAGCAGGATTGGGACTAGAGTAAGGTCACAGGGATATATGCTTACTTCACAGGAGTTTTAAGGGGATTCAATAGGATCATGTGTATAAAAATGCTTTGCACAGTGATGTAAATGCTCAGAAATGATACCTGTTGTTATTACCCCATCTTTCAGAAGTCATCACTACTGTATCAGGAAGCAGCAATCTCCTAGCCAGTCAGGACATCCACCAAAGAATGCTGAGACTGGGGTGCTGTATAAAAAGCTGAAGTGCACCTAAGATATCAGCTGGCTTCAGGCTTAGGAAACCCCACTTTCCAATCAGAAATTCAGGAATGTGACCATTTAGGTCCTAGGTAGGCTGTTGACAGCTTCATCACTTCCCTTCATCTGCTTCAGCCACATCCCTGATTGCATGTTTCTGATTTTCCCCTTTCCAGCAACTTCTAAATCACCTGTTAGGACTGAGATGAGAGACAAAGTCAAAGTGCTTAAGTAACTGCCCCCAAATGTCACAACTCCACAGCAAGGTCTTAAGCAGAGTTAAACTCGTGGCATGTCTGAGTGGAAGCCTCTGAAATGAGGTTTCCCAGCTTGCTCCTTGGAGCAGTTTGAAGTGTTTCCCTAGTAGGCTCCACCCATTCCTGCTCCAGCCACAGCAGCTCTGCACCTATTGACATGTTGCTCAGCCTCTCTGGACTTCAGCTTCTGCATCTGTAAAGGAGGCATATTCAGGGTACCTATCTCACGGAACCACTCTAACAATTCTGTGAAATAAGACATATTATATAAGGTACTTGGAAAGGAGACAGGCACAGAGTAAGCTTCTGCAGAAGATTCGCTTATACAGAGAGATGTGATTCAAATATTAAAGCGTCTGCCTCCAATGTGGGAGACCTGGGTTCGATCCCTGGGTCGGGAAGATCCCCTAGAGAAGGAAATGGTAATCCACTCCAGTATTCTTGCCTGGAGAATCCCATGGACAGAGAAGCCTAGTAGGTTACAATCCACAGGGTTGCAAAGAGTCGGCCACAACTGAGCGACTTCACCTTCACCTGGTGATTCAGGGCCCCATTGATGGACAAGGCAAGTGAGACCTAGAGTCAACAGTTCCTTCCTCTGTCTCTGTCCCCTTCAAACCCTCCCCCACCTTCTCTCTTGGGTACCAGACCCTGAATTTATTTGCTGCTCTGAATTCAAGGGGGAGTCAGAGCTGGGCGAGCTGACTCACAGAGCTGTCCTGATGCCCTTTGTTCATGAGATTCATATCCTCCCTTTAGTTTCTCAGACGCAGCGCCACCTGAGTGACACAACACAGTGCCTGGGACGCTCAAACAGCACACCTGAAATCCAGCTCCTTTCTGTGGCTTGAAAGCCTTATCCTCTCTGGCCCCGTCTACTCTTTTTCATTACAACCCCTTCGCTATGCTAGACCCACACTGATGTTTTCCCTAAAGTTTAAAACAAACCAAGTCAGCTCTTACTGGAGGGCTTTTGGACCTGCCCTTTCCTCTGCCTGAGATGCTCTTCCTCCAGAGCATCCTATGGCTCCCATGTACTTCATTCTGGTTCAAATGTTTATCCTCATAAGAGCCTTTTAAAATCCCATTTCTTATCATCCTCCATTCCCTTATCCTGCTTTATTTTTCTTCCTAGTATCTCATTACTTCTACTTTGCTACATATGTGTTTGTAGTTTTTTATGGGTTTGTTTTTGACCTTTCTTCCCAGCTAGAATATAAACTCTGTAAGAATATGACTTGTTTCCAATTATGTCTTTAGGACCTAGAATGTGCCTAGCACACAGTAGGCTTTCAATAACTGTTCATTGAATGAAGGAAGGAATGAATAAATGACAGCCCTGCTCCCTTTGGCCAAAGTATGCCTGCACTATGCTCTCCAGGTAAAGGTTGAGAGGAAACCTGAAGATCACTCGTTTTCCCAGAGCATTGCTATTGGGAGAAAATAAGGGCCCATATACCATTCAGATTCAGACCCAGGAATTTGGTTTGGGAACCAGATCAAACTCTTGGCTCCTAGGAACACACAGATACAGGTGGTGTCAGTAACAACAAGGACCTGCTTTGAAGCTTGATTCGCCACTGCAGGTCCCCCATGCCCACAAGGAGATGTGGTTACAGTGGGCCAATGCGTAGAATACAGTTAATTCTATGGGTTCACAGGCTTTGGATATAGATCGGCTTATGTTTTAGTCCTGGCTCTTTCAGCTATGTGGTTTTAGGCAAATCATTTGATAGCTCTGAGCCTTAGTTCTGTCACGTGTAGAATGAGGATAATTATATCTTCATCACAGGGTTGGAGGAATAAAATAAGATCATGCATGTCAAATGCTTAGCACAGTGCTCAATGGATGGTGGCTATTATTAGAATTAATGAAGCTAAGAGAACCTCAGAGGAGGATAGTCAACCAGGGCAGGCCTTTCTTGACACACAGGTGGATAACTGGAGTTATGTTACAATATAGATCTGCTCAGTCCAAGCAGGTGGGGTCAGCCTCCTTGCCTGGGGGACTCCTGCCTTATCTCACCAGCTCGGGCAACCCCCAACCCCAGGAGGCAGGTGGGTTAGACTCACAGACAGCTGGCCCAGCTTCACACTCAGATAGGCAACAAAAAGAGATGGTGTCAGGAACCTGTGCTGGTCACTGGTTCTTCAGAGTTGGGGGTCTCTGGTCTGAGACATCTCACTCTGGATAGACCTTCCATTGGAGAAGGGGCCAGTCTGCTTCTGGGGAAGCAGTGTTTTCTGGCACTCGTGTCTAGCTGAGGGCCCTGAGCCTGGCGGGGGAAGGGAGTCTGACCTTCCTGATGACACTTGACTTCCTAAGCTCCAGACCTCAGGGGAAAGGAGTCTTGTATGTGATGCTCCTGGAAATATCTGTAGCTGAGGGAGATATCTTTCAGCCAAAACCAGGGAAAGAGCTGCTTGCTTCTTAGTGCCAATTTTCTCTGCTTCCCTTCAGCTACCCCTCATGTATCTGGCTGCCTGACTAACCCATCTGGACTACTCTTTTCTTCACTGTCACCACCCTGCTCAAAAATTTGCAATGAGTCCCTTATTGCCTGTGATCATTGGCAAGTAGCTTAACCTTTTGGGATCCTGATGCTCTCATTTTATAGAAGAAAGAGGTAGGCTGAAAGGTTAAAGCTGCAGCTCTATGTGAGATTCTTTCCTTCTAGAATATCAAGACAAACTCTTGATGATTCCATGAAAGATGCTTGTGACCATGCCCATCCCATTGAATTAACTTCATATCCCAAACCCCTAGAGCCTGACCCTTCCCACCGACCAGGCTGCTCCTCTTTGACCCCAGACATCTGGCTCATGCTCATTTCTGTGCACTGTTTTATTCTGTTCTTTCCATCAGGAATGTCTGCTTTGTCTGTGCTCCAAAACTTTGGTGCTAGAATTATAGAGGGGTTAAGAATAGAGATTAATAAACCTGGTTTCTAGTCTCCACTTTACAACTTACTATCTGGGTAATTAATCTTAGGCAAATCTCTGTGCTTCAGTGCCTGCAGTGATAAAATAGAGCCGATGATAAATATAGGGTGGAGAGGCATGGCTGAGATAATGTATGCAGCAGGCACAGCACAGAGCCTGGCACACAGAGAGTGCTCGGTAATAGCAATCATCCTGCAGTTTGTACAAAATCCTCCCCAGTCTTCTCTGCCTCTCCAGATTGTGTCCGTCAACCTGGAGCCCACTCAAGCCACATCTCTGCACTGAAGGTTTCTCTGTCCCCTGAACTCAACTCCTTCCAGCTCCTGGTTCTGGGGCCTGGGTAGGTGCTCATTAGACTCTGCCTTGCAGAGCCATGATTTTATGTGTGCATACCATCTTGCCATCTCATAAGTGACTTATGTTCTTAGAGAAGAAAGATCATAATTTTCATTTTTACTAAATTTGGAGATATTCAATAATTCCTTTTGAATTAAAGACTTCACATATCACCACCATGTTATCAGTTTCCCAATCCCTAGCTTCCTACATTTGTCAAGATGTGAGGGTCTCCCCCCTATCAGTATTGAGGATGGCCCATGCACTGTCAGTCATAGACCTCTTTAAAAACCTGCCAAATCAAAACTATAAAACTTTTATAAGAAAACACAGGGTAAAAACTACATGACGTTGGATTTGGCAATGACTTCTTGAATATGACACCTTTTATTATCACAGGCTACAAAATGAAAAACAGACACACTAGACTGCAGGTTAAAAACTTTTGTGTATCAGAGGACAGTATTAGGAGAGTGAAAATGCACCCTATGGAATGGGAGAGAATATTTGCAAATCATATATCTGATAAAAGGTTAATATCCAGAATATTTAAAGAACTCCTATAATTCAACAGCAAAAAAAAAGAAAACAATTAAAAAATGGGCAAAAGACTTGAAGAAGAAATATTTCTCTAAAGAAGATATAGAGATGGCCAATAAGCAGATAGAGTTTCAGAAATAATAGTCATCAGAGAAATGCAAAACACAGCCACAGTAAAGTACACTCCACATCCATTAGGACAACTATTATCCCCTAAACAGAAAATGACAAGTGTTGGCAAACATGTGGGGAAATTGGAAATTCCATGGTCTGCTAATGGGAATATAATATATATATATATATTATATATAGCATATGGGCTTCCCTGGTAGCTCAGCTGGTAAAGAATCTGCCTGCAATGCAGGAGACCTGGGTTCGATCTCTATATTGGGAAGATCCCCTGGAGGAGGGCATGGCAACCCATTCTAGTATTCTTGTCTGGAGAATAACCAAGAACAGAGCAGCCTGTCAGGCTATAGTCTATGGGTTGCAAAGAGACACAACTGAGTGACTGCTGCTGCTGCTGCTGCTGCTAAGTCGCTTCAGTCGTGTCTGACTCTGTGCAACCCCACAGACAGCAGCCCGGGCTCCGCCATCCTTGGGATTCTCCAGGCAAGAAAGAACACTGGAGTGGGTTGCCATTTCCCTCCCCAACGCATGAAACTGAAAAGTGAAAATGAAGTCACTCAGTTGTGTCCGACTCAGTGACCCCATGGACTGCAGCCCACCAGGCTCCTCCGTCCATGGGAGTTTCCAGGCAAGAGTACTGGAGTGGGATGCCCTTGCCTTCTCCGCAACTGAGTGACTAGGCACACGTATATAATATATACTATGTATATATATATGTATGTAATATGATTTATGGTATAAGCAGGATCTGCAAAAAATTAAAAATAAGTTCATATATGACTCATCAACTCCACTTCTGGGTATATACCCAATAAATAAATATGAATAAAATGCGTGCACACTACCTTGCCACCTCCTAAGTGACTTACATTCTTAAAGAAGAAAGGTCTGCCTTAGAAAAGAAATCCTGTCACATGCTACAATATGGTTGAAACTTGAGGATGTTATGCTAAGTGAAAGAAGCTAGTCATTAAAGGATAAAGCCTGTGTGCGGTACCTAGGATAGTTAAATTCATAGAGACAAAGAGTAGGGTGGGGGTGGCCAGGGGCTGGCAGAGAGGAGAGTTATTTTTCACTGGATATCATATTTCAGTTTGGGGAGAATAAAAAGCCTTCTGGAGATGGACAGTGGGTGACAGTTGCTCAACAGTGTAAATGTGCTCAATGCCACTCAGCTATGTTCTTGAGAGTGGTTAAAATAGTAAATGCTATGCCGTGGATATTTCTCACACACACACACACAAAACCTGGTAAAAGTTAAAGACCTTTCCCTAAGTGCACAGCTGTCCAAGGTACAAAGAATTTTGCCTTTCATTTCAGGGAGTTTGCAACCTTCTCAGGTTCATCCAGAGATATATTTAACAACATCCAGTGTTATGGTGGCACTAGCAGTAAAGAAGCAATACAGCAATAGGGAATCTCAGTCGTGTCCGACTCTTTGCAACCCCATGGACTGTAACTTATCAGGTTCATCTGTCCATGGGATTTTCCAGGCAATAGTACTGGAGTGGATTACCATTTCCTTCTCCAGCGGATCTTCCCGACCCAGGGATCGAACCTGCATTGTAGACAGACGCTTTACCACTGAGCCACCAGGGAAGTCCAGTGGTAAAGAACCCACCTGCCAATTCAGGAGATGTAAGAGATGTGGGTTTGATCCCTGGGTTGGGAAGATCCCCTGGAGGAGGTCACGGCAACCCACTCCAGCATTCTTACCTGGAGAATCCCATGGACAAGGGAGCCTCGCAAACTACAGTCCATCGGGTTGCTAAGAGTCAGACATGACTGAAGCGACTTAGCGCGCCCACACACGAGGTTACAGTGAGCCCTGTTGCATGAACTCTGAAACGTTCTTTGGGTCCCCCAGTGGCAATCCCTGCCCACTTAGGCCCCCCGTCAGCAGTGCTGGTCCCTGACTCCCAGATGATCTTCTTTGCAGGCCCACTAGGCCCCAGGGACAGGGGAAAAGGGGGCAGTTTGTTACTATGTACAGCCTCCTCCTTAAAGGAACTCACGCTCTCATAGATTCCTATCGGCCCTCTCCTCTGAGAAACCGAGGGTTAGCATATAGCAGGCACAGGCTCCACGAGGAGTGGTGGTGGCAGGATTGGGGGGTGGGGGGTGGTCCCATAGTAGAGCATCTTGAATGCCCCCTTCAGGGCACAGTCTCTCTACAGACGCCCCTGGGATGCTCAGTTCAGCTCTTCCCAGGATATTAGGCTACAGTCCTCCCCATCACGCTGCAGAAACTGCCTTGGTCACAGCCTGCAAAGGAGGAGCTGTTAAAAACTCTTCCATTTGTATTTCCTGCATGGCTCTCCATCTGGAAATATCTTTTATCTGGCAACTTTTGCAAAGCGAACTGAATCTTGAAGGAGGTCCTGGCAGGTTTATGCTGGCCTCTCCATCACTCCAATAAGTCATTTCCAGCCTAACCTTCACCAGAATCAAGGATTCGTGACTTGGTCCCGAAAACAGGACAGGCATGGCATGGCAGCAAGTCTTCTCGCCCCTGAGGCAGTTTTTTAACCCTGAAAACACCCACTGGGAAGGCAACAGTGAAATCTAGAAGATTATACCACATATACTCTCTCAACTCAAAGATTACTTCAGCAGGGAAGCCCCTAGCCCCTCATGACTGTATTAGGACCCATCATTATATGACCCCACTCCCAAGGTTTTTGTTTTTATTATTTTTTCCTTTTTATTTATTTAAGTAGAGTTGATTTACAGTGCTGTATTAGCTTCTGGTATACCACAAGGTAATTCAGTTGTTTTTTTTTTTTCAGATTCTTTTCCATTATAGGTTATTATAAGATACTGAACAGTTCCTTGTGCTATTCAGTAGGACTTTGTTGTTTATCTACTCATTGCCAGTTTGGATCACAATGGATAATTCTACATTTTGTGGTTGTTAAGTACTGTTGGGCTCCCCCAAACACTGCAGGCTCCTTCTGCGTTGGAATTGAATCCAAGAGCCTAGCCCAGGATATATTAAGCACCCAATAATTACTTACTGAAGGAATGAATGAATAAAATGCTCTTACCTGCCTCTCCACCAGTTACTTCAAGTCCAGAGTGAAAAACAGCTTCTTTTCAGAGTGGGTGTTACTGAAAGAAAAGGAGAGGAACTCTCTGGTAGGTAGTTAGAAGTAGAATGGAGGGAGAGGGGGAAAGAGTTCTTTATCTTCAGTTAGGGGAATGTTTTCACAGGTCCCTGATAAACTAGGGACAAATACCTCCAGGGCTTTGCGATGGCCTGAGCGTCCTTGATAGTGTGGCTGGGTGGGGCAAGTTGAGCTTTGGCATCGGGGCAAAGGGATGGATTCTAACGGTTTCTTCACTGGTTGAAAAGGCTGCTTCCTGCCCAGCTTTCTTTTTTTTTTTCTTCGTTATGTACCAGCTCAGCTTTTAACGTGGAGGAGTGGCCCCCTTCTCTAAGTGAATGGAGGCTGGCGGAGCAGGAGCCAGGCTTACCCGCTGCTGTTGGGCCCTCCAGCTGGATGGGCCAGTTGCTCTGAGAAGGCAAGTGTCCTGTTTGTGCCTCATACTTTGCAAATCTCACATCCCTGCAGGTCTCAGAAATCCCCCCATCCCTGCCCACCGACTTAGAAAGGCAAGTAGCCAGGCTCCCATTTGACTGGAAATTAAGACAAAGTCCTTCCAAACCTGAAACCTGCCTCAACTAGAGTTCTGGCAGTCCTGCTGACAGGAAGGTCTTTTGACAATTTATTTTTCAAGAGGAGGAGTTTCATTAGGCAAAAATCAACTAAAGGCTATATTCAATACCTACTAAATGGTACTTGTTGGGTCTGTTTTTTGAAGATTATAATTAGGAGTAGATGGGCCCATTGTTGAAATTAATAGCTGCCTGTTATTGAGCATGCACTGTGTGCCAAGAATCTTATACGTTTTATCTTAGTTAATCCTAATATAACCTTCTGAGATGAGTAGTAGTAATATTTCAATTTAACAGATAAGGAAATTGAGGGTCACAGAAATTCAATAACTTGCTCAAGTCACACAGCTGTGTAGTAAGGAAGTGGATGTAAGGTCTTCTGACTCGAGGCATCCACTCTTACCACGCTGTGCTCAGTCGCTCAGTCTTGTCTGACTCTTTCCGATCCCATGGACTGTAGCCCACCAGGCTCCTCTGTACATAGAACTTTCCAGGCAAGAATACTGGAGTGGGTTGCCATTTCCTACATTTGCTTGTTAACAACACATATTCTGGGGCCCACACCAAATCTACCAGATCAGAATCTCTCAGAAAGTCCCTGGACACTCAGCCTCCTCGCCAGACACTAACACAGCACTATTTTATTTTTATCCCTGTACTGATCACTATCTGAGATCTTCTCACTTATGAATTTGCATATTTTCTTTCTTCTCCATTAAGTGACAAGTTCCACAAGTGCATCAACAGCACACCCAAAGTTTTATCTCCAGAATACTAAATAAGAATAGTATCTAGTAAGTGCTCAACACGTAATTACTGAATACATTAGTAGACACATCCAAAGCACTGTGCTAAGGATGCTGAGTTTGGAGACAGGTTAGGAGGAAGAGAATTTACTGTTAAATACTAGTGTCTCCCAAGGCTGTGGGGTGGGGAAATGTTGGCACACATGCCACATATTCGCCACACATTCCAGGGAAAGATACTCAATCCTAAAAAACTTAAGTGCAAGATGACATAGCACGTCAGTGGGTGAGCCAGGTATAATGTTGTCCCTTCCTCAAGGACTTTTATCTCCCACTTGGGAAGCCAAAATGAATGCATATGTAATGGAGAACAAATATATGATTCACAGCAAGGTAATCAGATTAACTGGATTAAGGAGAAATTGGAGTGGAAATAGATGTGGAAGGTTTTCTGGAGGAAGCATTAACAGAAAGTGAAGTACGCTTGATGAATAAATACCTGGGTATTTCCTTTGTGTCAGACTTGTACTGTGGGCTTTACCTAGAGTGGGGTATTCACATCTCTTACAACACCCTAATGGAGTAAGTATTGTGATCATAACTTTATGGACGGGGAAACTGAGTCACAGGAAGGCTAAGGAACTTGCTACAGGTCACAGAGCTGAGGAATGAGTAGGGATAAACAGCAGAGGTTTCAAAGCCCGTAGTCCTAAGCACCCAGTGAGTAAAGCAGGTGTGTCTGGCAGGAGAGAGCCTGAGTAAGTGTCTGGGTGTGGGGTCAGGAGTTGGAGGTGTGGCTCTGGGGTAGTGATGGAATAAAGACAGGTTCAGGTTTCAGTTCACTGGAACATTGTTATGATTCAACTTGACCACCTGTCTGCCATTCCCGCTTGTTTAAAGGCATTGCGTGTCCAAACACACCACCCCTTGGCTGTGATCACAAGTGACTCAAAGGTTGATAACCTAATCAGACATTGGCAAAGTGAGGGGAATCCCTAGGTGAGCAGCCCGCTGACAAGAGAGCTCCCTAACCTCTTCAGGGAGAGAAAGCCTGGTCCTGGGGACATCGATATAGGACAGGAGCCCACCTGCTGAAAAATGCCAGGAGGTGATGGAGAAGAGAGATTAATTTCAGGTGGTCTCTTATTAATATACAGTGGGCTGTACTGACTTTACATAACCGGTTCAGTATGTGAGGTCCACTTTCTGGTGGGAGGGTCCCTGCAGCAGGTCACCCCAAGAGGCAGGGAACATTCAGAAACTAGAGACTTCAAGGTACTTTGTATAAAATTTGGTTTTGGTTTGATGGCGCTTCTGCTGGGCTATTTAGATGACTTTGCCTGCGTCACTTATCCACACATAGCAGGAAATTCCCTTGAGGACACATACTCCTCCTCTTTGAGGGCACATATATTACAGTGGTACGGTCATCTGGAGCTAGTCTGTCATCTGCCACTCTGGCAGTTAAGATTTTTGCCCTTCAATGAAAGCCTCAGTTGCTGCCGCTGTTTATGTTACATTGTGAATGTCACAAGATTCTAATAGAACCTCAGCATTCCTCTGCTGCATCTGCTATAATACATTCCTTAAGTAATCAAGCCCTTGGTCCCCCTGCTCTAGCCCCAAGGTGTCACTTTTCTATCTGGGGCCATGCACAGGGAAATGCTCATCATTTCTGCTGGGGATTGTAGCCAGCAGGGTCCCCTCATGGGGTGGTTGGAAAAGGTTAAAAAGATCAATGGAGTCAGTAGAGTGTGCGGGTGAGTTTAAGGAGCTGGGACATCAGGAGTGAGCTATCTAGGGGAGGGACACTGGAGAACCAGGTTCCTTCTGTAGCTTCGAATCACTCATGTTTCTTTACTATCTGGGCCTTTACTATCTTGGAGAGCTCTGCCTCCCATCATGTTATGTGGGCCTAGGAAGTCACCAACACAGGCATGTGGATTTGAATGGTTACATGATCCGGACTCATGGGCCAGGGACCAAACTTGATAATATTCAGTCAATGTCTTGTCGGGTCCTGGGTAAGACAGAGCAAGACCTAGAGACCTAGACCAGTAGCATTAGTATTGGTGGGTGTAGCGGGGAGCCTTTTTTCATGAATCTTGGGTAATCTGGCATGGTGTGAATAAGGAAGTGGCTTGCTCATAGGGGCTGAGTGCACCCAGTGACTGGGCCTCTGGGATGCAGCCTTGACCATGTGTACATACAGACTAGCTTGGGGAGGGCCTTAAGCAGGAGGCTTGCTTTAGGAGGTTTAGGAGGCGAAGTTTTAGCCACAGTGGTAATGGGGTTTATTGTGCCCAACGAGGAGGAGAGGGTTAAGTTTGGAGGCCTGTCTGATGTTCACCTCTTTTGAGTACATGCTGAGTGGGCTATCCCCTGAGGGGAAGATCCCTGTGTTCTGGCAGGGGCACCTTGGCAGATGATGTGGGTAACTGGGTAGTCATTCTCTGAGTGGTGGTTGCCTGGGATCAGGTCATCAGCTGGAATGCTGTGATAGGCTCCCTGGGCAAGTAGAAGGCATATTAGAGTTGTTATGTGCTGGACATCCAACTGGGCATCATAACTATGGTAGAGGAATCTTCAGAAGTGGGCACTAAAATGCAGAGTCACATTCCTTTTATATTTTCCTGCCGGCTGCTTAGGATAATGTAATCTGCTTGGCTGGTAGTGTTGGGGAAGAAGAGTGGTACACTCCAAACAGATAGGAATGCCAGTGTGGGTGCCACATTGCCCAGCTGTCCTGGCATTGAGTAGGAAAACTGTGTCCCAGAATGAGCCTACATCAGCCGTATTAGGTGGACCCAGCTAGTGAAAACCTCCAGGTTCGGCACTAACATTTTCAGATGTGTGGGCTCCACAGTGGTATTCAGGGATGTCGTTCATAATGCTAGGGGGCATCTGTATCCCACAGAGTAAAGGGCTGTCCTTGCTTCAATATTGTGTGGTCAGGAATAGAAAGCCTCAGACACATTCTTTTAGAACATCAGTGTTGAGAATCAGGATCTCTTTGGCTTTTCTCCAAGATCCACATGGTGGTAGGTGTTGGTCCAAGGGCTTTCCCTACAAGAAGGGTCTGAAATTNTGTGAATGTCACAAGATTCTAATAGAACCTCAGCATTCCTCTGCTGCATCTGCTATAATACATTCCTTAAGTAATCAAGCCCTTGGTCCCCCTGCTCTAGCCCCAAGGTGTCACTTTTCTATCTGGGGCCATGCACAGGGAAATGCTCATCATTTCTGCTGGGGATTGTAGCCAGCAGGGTCCCCTCATGGGGTGGTTGGAAAAGGTTAAAAAGATCAATGGAGTCAGTAGAGTGTGCGGGTGAGTTTAAGGAGCTGGGACATCAGGAGTGAGCTATCTAGGGGAGGGACACTGGAGAACCAGGTTCCTTCTGTAGCTTCGAATCACTCATGTTTCTTTACTATCTGGGCCTTTACTATCTTGGAGAGCTCTGCCTCCCATCATGTTGTGTGGGCCTAGGAAGTCACCAACACAGGCATGTGGATTTGAATGGTTACATGATCCGGACTCATGGGCCAGGGACCAAACTTGATAATATTCAGTCAATGTCTTGTCGGGTCCTGGGTAAGACAGAGCAAGACCTAGAGACCTAGACCAGTAGCATTAGTATTGGTGGGTGTAGCGGGGAGCCTTTTTTCATGAATCTTGGGTAATCTGGCATGGTGTGAATAAGGAAGTGGCTTGCTCATAGGGGCTGAGTGCACCCAGTGACTGGGCCTCTGGGATGCAGCCTTGACCATGTGTACATACAGACTAGCTTGGGGAGGGCCTTAAGCAGGAGGCTTGCTTTAGGAGGTTTAGGAGGCGAAGTTTTAGCCACAGTGGTAATGGGGTTTATTGTGCCCAACGAGGAGGAGAGGGTTAAGTTTGGAGGCCTGTCTGATGTTCACCTCTTTTGAGTACATGCTGAGTGGGCTATCCCCTGAGGGGAAGATCCCTGTGTTCTGGCAGGGGCACCTTGGCAGATGATGTGGGTAACTGGGTAGTCATTCTCTGAGTGGTGGTTGCCTGGGATCAGGTCATCACCTGGAATGCTGTGATAGGCTCCCTGGGCAAGTAGAAGGCATATTAGAGTTGTTATGTGCTGGACATCCAACTGGGCATCATAACTATGGTAGAGGAATCTTCAGAAGTGGGCACTAAAATGCAGAGTCACATTCCTTTTATATTTTCCTGCCGGCTGCTTAGGATAATGTAATCTGCTTGGCTGGTAGTGTTGGGGAAGAAGAGTGGTACACTCCAAACAGATAGGAATGCCAGTGTGGGTGCCACATTGCCCAGCTGTCCTGGCATTGAGTAGGAAAACTGTGTCCCAGAATGAGCCTACATCAGCCGTATTAGGTGGACCCAGCTAGTGAAAACCTCCAGGTTCGGCACTAACATTTTCAGATGTGTGGGCTCCACAGTGGTATTCAGGGATGTCGTTCATAATGCTAGGGGGCATCTGTATCCCACAGAGTAAAGGGCTGTCCTTGCTTCAATATTGTGTGGTCAGGAATAGAAAGCCTCAGACACATTCTTTTAGAACATCAGTGTTGAGAATCAGGATCTCTTTGGCTTTTCTCCAAGATCCACATGGTGGTAGGTGTTGGTCCAAGGGCTTTCCCTACAAGAAGGGTCTGAAATTAGCCAGGCTTTAAATTCATCATAAATTCCATCATGGGGACGTTTTAGAGGCTGGTGGTGCCTGTTCACCAGGCTGGTAAAAACATAGTATCGGGGATTTTACTGTTCCGTGTATGGCCAGAGGGTCCCAGTTTAAGATGTGCCCTTGGTCTGGACATTAATCCTTTGTGGATTGAGTGCTGATTGAAAAAGGATAGAAGAATGGAGGACCAGGGAACTTATAGCCATTGGATACAGGAATTTATGACTAGAGCCTGGATCTCCCATTAGAATCAGTAAAGGCAAAATGAGGTCATTTTGTTATGGGTGAGGGGCCCATCAGAGCAGGGATCAAGAGAGATAAAAGTAGTAAAAGAAAACTGATTTGGGAAACCACATGCCATTTTGTAGCTTTAAGAAAAAAAAAAAAAATCCAACTCTGTAGACATCTTCAGAGTTTAGTTTTCTAATAAAAACTGTTTGAATAATTAGACCTTTACATTCCTGAAGATAAAATAAACATGTACTCTTTTATCTTATCTTGCTCAATAAAATTGTTCAGAAGATCAAACGTGGTAAAGACAATGTAAAATTTAACATTTTAATACTGACGTAGTACACTGTTTTACTTAACATTTTGGAGAGTAACTGCCTCTGACTTCAACTCAACAAAACACTTTTTGTTGCTAATGTAATCAGTTTTTGCAATGGCGTCAGCAAATAAAGGGATGCTTATTATTCAAAAAAAAAAAAAAAAGATGCATTATTGCTGAGTCCTTGGTAGCACTGTGGGAGGGGCAAGCCAGTAATAGACAGGGGTCCTGTCCACCATGACCAGAACCTGCGAATCTGGCTCAGGGAATCTGGGATAAGGGCCCATGTCAATCCGTTCGTCATTGGGAGTGTTGTTAGGCTTTTTTCCTCAGTCATTCTGCTGAGACTGACAAAGTGCACCCAGCTCTCTCCCCTAGGATTAAATATTTCTGGGAGAGCAGTAGAATATGGCTGGAAAAGGTGAATGTAGTTGGAGGTGGTTTTGAATGTCAGTCTCTAAGACTATGAACTTAATGAGCCATTAGTTCTTTGCAGACTTTTGAGCAGAAGGGATGTGACTGGATTGCACTGGGGCTGGACTGGGCTGGGAGAGGCAGGAGGTGTCTGCTGTCTTCCTCTCCCTGGAATCTTATTCTCCGGATGCAGGTTCTCCTTATTAGAAAGGCCTCCCTTAGTCCCCAGAATAAGACACTGATATTCCCCACAGCACATGCACCATCCAACCCCGTTTACTGGCCTATTTGTTTAGTGTTGGTCTCTCTCTCTCTCTAGTTTGCAGGTACCACCATTCAGGCAAGAGCGATGTTTGTTTTGTTCACATAAATGTATCTCTGGGGCCTAGAACAGGTCCCACCATGTCTTAGGCGTCCTAAGGCGAATAGGTGAATAGAGTGCATTATTGCCTCATTTGATGAAATGGAAAATTGATGCCCAGGAGAGGTAAGCAACTCATCCAGATAAGACAGCTAGCAGTTGCCAGAGTCAAGATTTGAGTCCAGAAAAGCCTGATTACAAAGACTGCTCTTTCCATAGGATAATACTCCAGAGGAGACTTAGACCATTATAACTGAGAAAAAGAGTCTTTAATAAACTGAAGTGGGAACCTCAGCAGAAGAAGAGGGTTAGGTGGTGATGGAAGAGAGATGAAAAATCCACTTGACTCCACGCTTGGAGTCTGGGAGGACAGGAGAGTCCTTGGATACCCATCTGAGCATGCTGTGCCAGGCATGGTGCTGGACACCAAGGATTTAAAAGTGAACAAGACGCAGTCCCCATCTTGAGAAGCTCACCATGCAGCGGTGGTGTGTCGAGGGCACACTTAGCCCCACACAGCATCAAATGGGCATGCTGCCAGCTCCCTTAGCCAGGCACTGGCTGAGTAGCAGCATCTCATGGTCCTGTTCATCTGTTCAGTACAGTCACTGAACACGTGGGTTGTACCAGATGAAGTGGTGAAATTACAGATACAGAGGCGGCTTAGACAAGGGTCCATTCTCAGGTGCATACAGAAGCGAGAGGCGGCAAAGCTTTCACTCTGATTCATTCACCAGCTAGGAAACAAGTGCCTCCCATGTGCCAAACACCGCTAGACTCAGGATAAAACAATGAACCAAGTAGTTAACATCCCTATACTCAAGGAACTTACAAGTGGTACGTAATTGTATGTGGTTTTATTGTTACTATGATTAATAACAGCAATGACTGGCAAGGGCTAAGTGCCAACTGCTGTTAAAACACTTATGTGATTTATTTCACGTATTCCTTACAATGACCCTATGGTTACCCCAATATTACAGAGGAAGAAACTGAAGCTGCCCATCTCCCTAAAGTCTATGATTTTCTGGGAGCACAAGAGAGTGTAACTAACTGTGATAAAGTCAGAAAAGGTTTTACAGGATTTTTCAGAGGGCATCTAAGGACATATGAGCGTCCTCGAAGCAGAAACACTGGGGCAAGACTCTGGAATGGTGAATACCATTACAAATGGTGAATACCATTTGAAGCATAATACCTGCTTCAAAGGACAGTTGAGAGAAGCCATCATGATAAGATATGTAAAACCCGAGCCCCGTGCCTGGCAAGAATTCGATATTCTCAAATGTTTGCTCCCCTTCAGGTCCCCTGTGGTGGCCGGAACACGTGAGCACTCCATGCACTTGGAGTTTTAGAAGACATACAAGTCATCATGCCCGTGGAGGTCACTCCAGGACGATCTCTGCCCTCAATTCAGAGTTGGAATGTTTGTCATTGCCAGCCAGGGCAACTCTTCATTGTATGAGGTCGTTGTACACACACACTCATACACAGACACAGGGTTGCTGGGGAGTTTGTGGTAAACACCAGCCTCTCTTTTGGATCAAAATAACTGAGTGGTCTTTGTGGCTGGTCTAGAGGAACACATTACATGAGTAAATTAGCAGTTCCCCTGTGACATGAGCGACCACGGGCTGCACACACAGAGAACGCCTGACTCACCGTGGGGCCTCTCCAAGTCACAGCCCATGAATAGATGCTCTTCCTTCCTCCCAGAGAGCAGCCAGGGTGCCACATACAGCGGAGAAGCTTAAAGGCTCATCCCTGCTACGGAACAGTTTTCTTCTACAAGACAAATCTAACGATCACTTCTTCTGGCTCCTGGAAGAAGAAAAAAACCGTCCCCTCTTGACAGTGCACTCATCGGAGAGTTAATCAAGCCTACTCACCGGCCGATGATGTAATCCTGGTGACTTCCCCAATCAGCTCTAGGCTGCCTGCCCC
>SJYW01003222.1:0-28047 GCA_006410735.1 Raphicerus campestris | reverse complement strand
CAAAGAGTTGGACACGACTGAGTGACAAAGCACAGCCACACAAGAGAAGACTCTAGAGAGTCCCTTGGACTGCAAGGAGATCAAACCAGTCAATCCTAAAGGAAATCAACCCTGAATATTCATTGGAAGGACTGATACTAAAGTTGAAGCTTCAATACTTTGGCCACCTGATGTGAAGAGCCAATTCATTGGAAAAGACCCTGATTCTGGGAAAGATTAAAGGCAAAAGGAGAAGGGGGTGACAGAGGATGAGATGGTTAGATAGCATCTCCAACCCAATGGACATGAATTTAAGCCAACTCTGGGAGATAGTGAGGGACAGAGACACTTGGTGTGCTGAAAATCCATGGGGTCACAAAGAGTCAGACATGACTGAGTGACTGAACAACAAACCACACAAGGCCAATTGGCTACATACTGGACAGTCTAAATACAGAACACTTCCATCACAGGAAGTCCTCTGGGATAGCATTCTTACTTTCATGGGATCATTCTTGGTTGAATTAACCACTTCTAAGTCTTGACCAGCTTGCCTTTCTCACCTCCCTCTTGTCATTGCCCATTAGGTACTATATTCTTCAGCCTTTTAGACAATCCATGTTGCTCCTAATACTCTGGGTCATATCAAATCACTATATTTTTGTTCATGTAGCTCCTTCTTCCTAAAATTCCCTTTCTCTACTAATTACTTTTTGTCCAATAAAATCCTGCTCACCCTTCAAAGCCCAGGTCTTATGCCAATTTGCTGTATCCCCTAGGTGGACACTCTTCACTCTCAAGAGCTCCCAGAGCTGCTCATTCATTTCAGCACGTTTCATGTTGATTCTAATGGTGTCTGCCTGTCTTGTTTTCCCTGCTCACTGCATGCTCTGGTGGGCATGCCTTATTCACCTCTGTCTCCAGGGCCTGTGTGACAAAGACCATCAAAGCTGCATCTCTGGAAGGGAACATACCATCAAGGCTCTGGGTGGGACAACTGTGTAATAACATCTTTAGATACAAAGCTTTGAGATTTACCAGCAATGTTTTGCCCTCTCTGGCTCTGAGCCTCAAACCACTGGGAGATTGACACTGTTTTCCCCAACTTCATGAGCGAATAGAGGCTCAGAGAGGGGCAGTCACCCAAGATGACTCAGCTAGAAATGACAGAGTGACATTTGGACGAAAGTCTCACTGCCTCCAGAGCTCAGATGCTGGGTAACTCTTGTCTGAGGGAGAGGTCTGTGAATGCAGCCTGGCAGACCTACACTGGCTTACTTTAGGTGGGACTAGGACAGTCATGTATGGATGTGAGAGTTGGACCATAAAGAAGGCTGATCGCCAAAGAATTGATGCTTTTCAAATATGATGCTGGAGAAGACTCTTGAGAGTCCCTTGAACTTCAAGGAGATCAAACCTGTCAACCCTAGAGGAAATCAGTCCTGAATATTCACTGGAAGGACTAATGTTGAAGCTGAAGCTCCAATACTTTGGCTACCTGATGTGAGGAGCTGACTCATTAGAAAAGACCCTGATGCTGGAGAAGATTGAAGGCAATGGAGAAGGGGTTGGCAGAGGATGAGATGGTTAGAAGGCACCACCAACTCAATGGACATGAGTTTGAGCTAACCCTGGGAGATAGTGGAAGACAGAGGCGCTTGGCATGCTACGGTCCACGGAGGTGCAGAGTCAGATGCAACTTAGCAATTGGACAACAACAGGACAAGGCGTTCTAGTTAAACAGAGAGTTAGGCAGCTATACACAAACACCTGCCCCTACCCACCCACACCTGCCCCTACCAGGGAGATGACTGAGCCCTGGGAGATTCTACAGACCTAATTCCTCTGGGCAGGGCTGGGCCTAGTCCAGGGACTCCCATTTGTCCTTTTATTTTCCTCTCTGACTGTGTTGTTTTTTCCTGTTGACTTGGGATGCAGTAGAAAAGCCAGTGTGACTCTGAGCTGGGAGGAGACCTGTGTCCCTTGCTTTCCCTTCTGCTTCGGCTTCAGGTCAGATGCTCTTATCGCCACTCTGTCCTCAGAGTCATCATTTCCACAGCAGGTTTAGAGGAGTTGAGCAGTTTTATGATGACATAAAAAAATATTTCCTTCCTGTGAGAGGCTTCAGTGTCATAACTAACTCCAGGCATCTTATTACTAGAACTCTTCTTGCCTNACAAGGAGATCAAACCAGTCAATCCTAAAGGAAATCAACCCTGAATATTCATTGGAAGGACTGATACTAAAGTTGAAGCTTCAATACTTTGGCCACCTGATATGAAGAGCCAATTCATTGGAAAAGACCCTGATTCTGGGAAAGATTAAAGGCAAAAGGAGAAGGGGGTGACAGAGGATGAGATGGTTAGATAGCATCTCCAACCCAATGGACATGAATTTAAGCAAACTCTGGGAGATAGTGAGGGACAGAGACACTTGGTGTGCTGAAAATCCATGGGGTCACAAAGAGTCAGACACGACTGAGTGACTGAACAACAAACCACACAAGGCCAACTGGCTACATACTGGACAGTCTAAATACAGAACACTTCCATCACAGGAAGTCCTCTGGGATAGCATTCTTACTTTCATGGGATCATTCTTGGTTGAATTAACCACTTCTAAGTCTTGACCAGCTTGCCTTTCTCACCTCCCTCTTGTCATTGCCCATTAGGTACTATATTCTTCAGCCTTTTAGACAATCCATGTTGCTCCTAATACTCTGGGTCATATCAAATCACTATATTTTTGTTCATGTAGCTCCTTCTTCCTAAAATTCCCTTTCTCTACTAATTACTTTTTGTCCAATAAAATCCTGCTCACCCTTCAAAGCCCAGGTCTTATGCCGATTTGCTGTATCCCCTAGGTGGACACTCTTCACTCTCAAGAGCTCCCAGAGCTACTCATTCATTTCAGCATGTTTCGTGTTGATTCTAATGGTGTCTGCCTGTCTTGTTTTCCCTGCTCACTGCATGCCCTGGTGGGCATGCCTTATTCACCTCTGTCTCCAGGGCCTGTGTGACAAAGACCATCAAAGCTGCATCTCTGGAAGGGAACATACCATCAAGGCTCTGGGTGGGACAACTGTGTAATAACATCTTTAGATACAAAGCTTTGAGATTTACCAGCAATGTTTTGCCCTCTCTGGCTCTGAGCCTCAAACCACTGGGAGATTGACACTGTTTTCCCCAACTTCATGAGCGAATAGAGGCTCAGAGAGGGGCAGTCACCCAAGATGACTCAGCTAGAAATGACAGAGTGACATTTGGACGAAAGTCTCACTGCCTCCAGAGCTCAGATGCTGGGTAACTCTTGTCTGAGGGAGAGGTCTGTGAATGCAGCCTGGCAGACCTACACTGGCTTACTTTAGGTGGGACTAGGACAGTCATGTATGGATGTGAGAGTTGGACCATAAAGAAGGCTGATCGCCAAAGAATTGATACTTTTCAAATATGATGCTGGAGAAGACTCTTGAGAGTCCCTTGAACTTCAAGGAGATCAAACCTGTCAACCCTAGAGGAAATCAGTCCTGAATATTCACTGGAAGGACTAATGTTGAAGCTGAAGCTCCAATACTTTGGCTACCTGATGTGAGGAGCTGACTCATTAGAAAAGACCCTGATGCTGGAGAAGATTGAAGGCAATGGAGAAGGGGTTGGCAGAGGATGAGATGGTTAGAAGGCACCACCAACTCAATGGACATGAGTTTGAGCTAACCCTGGGAGATAGTGGAAGACAGAGGCGCTTGGCATGCTACGGTCCACGGAGGTGCAGAGTCAGATGCAACTTAGCAATTGGACAACAACAGGACAAGGCGTTCTAGTTAAACAGAGAGTTAGGCAGCTATACACAAACACCTGCCCCTACCCACCCACACCTGCCCCTACCAGGGAGATGACTGAGCCGTGGGAGATTCTACAGACCTAATTCCACTGGGCAGGGCTGGGCCTAGTCCAGGGACTCCCATTTGTCCTTTTATTTTCCTCTCTGACTGTGTTGTTTTTTCCTGTTGACTTGGGATGCAGTAGAAAAGCCAGTGTGACTCTGAGCTGGGAGGAGACCTGTGTCCCTTGCTTTCCCTTCTGCTTCGGCTTCAGGTCAGATGCTCTTATCGCCACTCTGTCCTCAGAGTCATCATTTCCACAGCAGGTTTAGAGGAGTTGAGCAGTTTTATGATGACATAAAAAAATATTTCCTTCCTGTGAGAGGCTTCAGTGTCATAACTAACTCCAGGCATCTTATTACTAGAACTCTTCTTGCCTAGGGAGAGATATTTTATACTCAAAATTTGTTCAAAAGAGTGGACAAATGTGGGGGAAGGAAGCCCAGGTTGTTCAGTACAGCCTGCCCTCCCACCTTGACCCCTGAACAGGTTTCTGGGAGCAGTACCGTGCGGCAAGGCAGTAAATGACACAGCTCGATCCTCTGACCTCACAATCCTCTCGTTGTTGTCTTTCTCTGCTCTTGCCCTCCTGCAAATTCTTTTTCTTGTTTCCCAATTCTTTTTTCTGCACACATCTTAAATATCTCACAGAGTCCCCCTGGCATTGTGTGGCCTCGTGGTGGGACACTCAACACAGAAATGCTTTGATGTGGTCTCTGAGTTCTGGCTGACCACTTCTGGCCCCTCCAACCCTCCATGAACTATGCCTTGAGGTCTTGATTCAGCACAAAGGGGTTGAATTGTGAGCCAAGATACACACTGGTGGGGAGAAACACCCGCACATTCAGAGCCAGGTCAGTTGGCTCCTGGCAGATCACCTTTCTCTCTGGCCCTGCCCCCTGCCCCCGCCTCCTGCACTTGTTATTCAGACCTTGGCAACCTGATTTTCTGAGCACTGGGGTTCCTGGTCTGTCTTTGTTCCTGTGTGTGACATTGGCTGAGCCTAATCTCTAATTGAGAACCAGACTGACAACCTGCTTTGATTTAGCATTTTCAACCTGGGACTGTCCCTAGCTCAGGTAAGCCCTTTATAAAGCCTGAACCTCTTCTAAAACTAAGCACTTTGACGTAGCCTCTAGTCCAAGACTGGTTGTATTTGAACCTTAGTCCTTGTCACTTACTAGTTGTGTAGCTATGGATACATTATTTTGCCTTCCCAAGCTTCCCACCTCTTACTTATAAAAGGTAGAGATTATAACATCATCTCATGAAAGTGTTGTAAGAATTCATGGCAAAGGAGATATGTAAAGAGCTTCTAACATACTTGGAACATATTAATATTATAGAAAAGACTCAATAAAATACCATTATTCTTATCTTTATAAGTGTTTTCATTAGTTTCCAAATAAGGAATATTTNAGGGGTTGGCAGAGGATGAGATGGTTAGAAGGCACCACCAACTCAATGGACATGAGTTTGAGCTAACCCTGGGAGATAGTGGAAGACAGAGGCGCTTGGCATGCTACGGTCCACGGAGGTGCAGAGTCAGATGCAACTTAGCAATTGGACAACAACAGGACAAGGCGTTCTAGTTAAACAGAGAGTTAGGCAGCTATACACAAACACCTGCCCCTACCCACTCACACCTGCCCCTACCAGGGAGATGACTGAGCCGTGGGAGATTCTACAGACCTAATTCCACTGGGCAGGGCTGGGCCTAGTCCAGGGACTCCCATTTGTCCTTTTATTTTCCTCTCTGACTGTGTTGTTTTTTCCTGTTGACTTGGGATGCAGTAGAAAAGCCAGTGTGACTCTGAGCTGGGAGGAGACCTGTGTCCCTTGCTTTCTCTTCTGCTTCGGCTTCAGGTCAGATGCTCTTATCGCCACTCTGTCCTCAGAGTCATCATTTCCACAGCAGGTTTAGAGGAGTTGAGCAGTTTTATGATGACATAAAAAAATATTTCCTTCCTGTGAGAGGCTTCAGTGTCATAACTAACTCCAGGCATCTTATTACTAGAACTCTTCTTGCCTAGGGAGAGATATTTTATACTCAAAATTTGTTCAAAAGAGTGGACAAATGTGGGGGAAGGAAGCCCAGGTTGTTCAGTACAGCCTGCCCTCCCACCTTGACCCCTGAACAGGTTTCTGGGAGCAGTACCGTGCGGCAAGGCAGTAAATGACACAGCTCGATCCTCTGACCTCACAATCCTCTCGTTGTTGTCTTTCTCTGCTCTTGCCCTCCTGCAAATTCTTTTTCTTGTTTCCCAATTCTTTTTTCTGCACACATCTTAAATATCTCACAGAGTCCCCCTGGCATTGTGTGGCCTCGTGGTGGGACACTCAACACAGAAATGCTTTGATGTGGTCTCTGAGTTCTGGCTGACCACTTCTGGCCCCTCCAACCCTCCATGAACTATGCCTTGAGGTCTTGATTCAGCACAAAGGGGTTGAATTGTGAGCCAAGATACACACTGGTGGGGAGAAACACCCGCACATTCAGAGCCAGGTCAGTTGGCTCCTGGCAGATCACCTTTCTCTCTGGCCCTGCCCCCTGCCCCCGCCTCCTGCACTTGTTATTCAGACCTTGGCAACCTGATTTTCTGAGCACTGGGGTTCCTGGTCTGTCTTTGTTCCTGTGTGTGACATTGGCTGAGCCTAATCTCTAATTGAGAACCAGACTGACAACCTGCTTTGATTTAGCATTTTCAACCTGGGACTGTCCCTAGCTCAGGTAAGCCCTTTATAAAGCCTGAACCTCTTCTAAAACTAAGCACTTTGACGTAGCCTCTAGTCCAAGACTGGTTGTATTTGAACCTTAGTCCTTGTCACTTACTAGTTGTGTAGCTATGGATACATTATTTTGCCTTCCCAAGCTTCCCACCTCTTACTTATAAAAGGTAGAGATTATAACATCATCTCATGAAAGTGTTGTAAGAATTCATGGCAAAGGAGATATGTAAAGAGCTTCTAACATACTTGGAACATATTAATATTATAGAAAAGACTCAATAAAATACCATTATTCTTATCTTTATAAGTGTTTTCATTAGTTTCCAAATAAGGAATATTTTTCCCTTTTTCCTGAAACCTAACAGGCTCAAGATGGTTTTCATGGAAGCATCCTGAATTCCCCCAAGATTGATGAAGAATGCCCTCCCCATATGGGATGGCTCTACACAGACCTCTGGGGAACCCACAGTATTTCCTCTACTTCCTACCAACTCAGGACTTAGGATATTCTTTGTTCATGAGCTGTCTCCAGGCCTGTATGCTGATGAGCTATAACACATATGCATTAAAAGTGATTTTATTTTCAGATCTTCAAACAGCACTAGTCTTCCCACTTTATAAGGCCAGAGAAGGGTCACAAGGTCAGAGCTCTAGCCCAATTGTAGAGAATGTGCCTCTGGCCCAGGGAGGTCCAGAAGACACTTGACTGTCCCTCTCAGAGCTGCTGGACACCCAGGCCTCCCATCCTAAGAGTCTATCATGCTGACAAAATCTAGAGGTGTCTGAAGTATAGAGCAGGGCTGGTTGTGGGAACAGGTGGGACTGAGGTTGGGAGAAGGCAGGCAGGAACCAGAAATACCATGAGACCAAACAGATGGAAGCTCATCTCTTGAGAACTTGACAATTATGTCCAAAAGAGTATGAACAAAACCCAACTGCAATGTAGGAAGATGATGATGTCCAAGGAACCCAACCTGATGGAGCAGGCAGAATGGTGTATGTGGACGGGATGGCCCCAGAGATCAGAAAGAAGAGCAGTGAGAGAAGCCAGTAGCAAGATGTACAGGCAGGAATTCTGCTATAGAGCCCAAAGCTGCCCATCCCTGCTCCTGGTCTCCTGCAGGATTAGGAAATCCTAGAAACCAACGCTCGGAAAAGGATCAAGCAAGTGGGACAGGATTTGTAGCCTGCTGCTGGAGTTCAGAACTAGGGCTTTGGTGTCTCTTGCTAGGTTCTAGAAGAGCCAAGGAGGTGGGTTAGCACCACAGGGAGCAAGGAGGCAGAAAGGCACAGCATGTGCTTATGACCTCAACCTCTCTGTACCCAGTAAGGTTTGCCTCTTTGGCATTCATCCTCCCTTTCTTGGTAATAGCCCTTGCCATTCCTCTAGGAAGCCATCTCTTCCCTGCTTTCAGTCCCTGCCATCTGTGTAGTTCTTACATCCAGCCTCCAGAGTAGACCACACGACCAAACCTGGCCAATCAAAGCACTGTGCCCCTCTGGACACAGGGACTGGTTCAGAGAANATTCATCCTCCCTTTCTTGGTAATAGCCCTTGCCGTTCCTCTAGGAAGCCATCTCTTCCCTGCTTTCAGTCCCTGCCATCTGTGTAGTTCTTACATCCAACCTCCAGAGTAGACCACACGACCAAACCTGGCCAATCAAAGCACTGTGCCCCTCTGGACACAGGGACTGGTTCAGAGAAGAGCAGTTATCTTAGATAGCTGATGTGGCTGTGACCATTTGTGACCAGGCAAAATGGAGACTGAAGGAAGAAAAAGAGTGGAACAAAGAGGAGACAGTTTCTAATGATGCTGTTGGAGCCCTTAAATCCAGCTGTTCCTGGAGCTAGTCCCTGGTCCTGGGCTTTCAGTTGCATATACTAATAAACCCCCTATTAGCAGAAACCAGCTTGATGCTGCATTTTCTATCACTTTCAACCAAAGCATCCTAACTGAAGGCTGAAGCAATTGAAGAGAGCCTATTTTCAGGCACAGGTTTGCTCACTGATAGCAGATTCCTGGTGTGGTATGAAGCCAGGTTCCCACTGGCCCAGGGCTTGGGTGAGACTCAGGCTACAGATGCCTGACATCACTGTGGATACCCTGGCAAGGTTGAGTTGGCAGAGAAATGATCAGAGATACAGAAAGCCAGGTTCTTTCTAATGCCTTACACTCTGCTTTTGGATCTGCATTTATCTACCCTTGAAAGAGTTTATCTTTATACTATCTTTATATTTGTACAGCTCTATCTATCTACTCGCTTGCCATGGAAGCACCAAGGCAGAGAAAAGTGTAGATGATTCTCCTAGAAGGCAAGTTCCTGAAACAATCAGACTAAGAATCCCATTAAAAATTGAAATTTTTAATGACAGCAAAAGCACCCATTGCTGATAACTGTTACAGTTCCTGATTTCTTCCTTCTTATAGGCCTAAAATGTGAAGACTTGGTTACCATATGAATTAGTTTAATTAGTATAACTGCTGAGCCAACAGACCCCAAAAGCCTCATGACACAAATCATTGAGATTGACTTCATGGTCTCATAATGGCACTGGCTTGGTGAACAGCTCACAGGGCAGGCTGCTTCTGTGCAGTCATTCAGAGATCCAGGCTGATGGAGGTTCTGCCATCTTCAACATGTGAGGTCCCCTGGATTCTAGCCAGCTGGACAAGGAAAGAGCATTGTGGGAGAGGATTTTATGGGCCAGACTTGAAAGTGATGAGCAATTTCTTATTCCTCAACTAGAATATAGTCCTGTGGCTGTTGTTACATGCAAAGGAAACTGGGGAACGTAGTCCCTCTGTGTGTCCAGGAAGGAGCAGAAAATATGTGTCATCAGTCCCGGCAACCGCATCTGATGTTTCTTTTCTGAGTTCTGATTGGTGCTTTGATCTTGAAATTTCTTTATTAGTTTCTTCTTGGGAAACTTTGCAATGTGCAGTGGGTTTGGCACTATAAGAACTGCCCTAGAGAAGCAAATTATTTCTCCCGTGTACATTCAGCTGGATACTCAATTCATATTTGCTGAATGGATAAATGAATTCAGTAAGCCTGTTTGAAGGTAATATATTGTTTAACAGATCCAGCAGTTTCAGTTATTAAAAACTGGGGAAAATAAGACAAAATTTACTATTTAACCCTAGAAATCTAATTTTCTTAGAATTTCTGCTTAAATGGACGTCTCTTCCCATCTTCATTTGACAAATAACATCAACATCATAGAAAGGAAAAATCAAAGAGGTAGAAACAAATACACACGCTCTTTCCATTTAACTCAACTGTTATCAAGTACAGGCTACTGTCTATCGTGCCACAGAGTCAGACACTGAAGTTACTTACCACACACAGACCCGGTTACTCCTGAAACTTTTCTCTCCTTCCTTGGGCCTCCCAGGTGGTGCTGGTGGTAAAGAGCCTGCCTCCTAATGCTGGATACACCCAGGGTTTGATCCCTGGGTCCAGAAGATCCCCCGGAGGAGGGCACAGCAACCCACTCCAGTATTCATGCCTAGAGAATCCCCATGGACAGAGGAGCCTGGTAGGCTACAGTCTATAGGGTTGCAAAGAGTCAGACATGAATGAAGTGACTTAGCACGCAAGGGCAATCCTTTGAATGCTTGAAAAAACTGCTCGCTCTCTCTCTCCTTCTGTGCCTCTAATATACAAAAGTTTCAAGTTCTCAGCTGGTCTCAGTTTCTCTCCTTTATGACTAGAGCTTGAATATTGAAATTCCTCACCAGGGCTTTTCAATAGTATGGCTTCCTCCTGCAATGTTGAGCCTTACTGCTCATTTAAAAACCATTTAACTACATGTTTTCAAAGNAGCTTGAATATTGAAATTCCTCACCAGGGCTTTTCAATAGTATGGCTTCCTCCTGCAATGTTGAGCCTTACTGCTCATTTAAAAACCATTTAACTACATGTTTTCAAAGTGCTTCCACTGCCAGCGTAATTTGATCCTCCAAACAACTCTGAAGGTGAGATGAGGTCACTGTCATCCCCAGCTCCCAGAAGGGTGACCAGGTTCACACATTAAGGTGGTCAGAGAGCCAGAAACCAGCACCCAGTTCATCCGCTTTTCCACTAAACCAAGGGTCCCTAGCCTCTGGGATCTAGTGCCTAATAATCTGAGGTGGAGCCGATGTAATAATAATAGAAATAAAGTGCACAATAAATGTAAGGCACTTGAATCTTTCCAAAAACATCCTCCCACCCCATCCATGGAAAAACTGTCTTTCACANATAGTATGGCTTCCTCCTGCAATGTTGAGCCTTACTGCTCATTTAAAAACCATTTAACTACATGTTTTCAAAGGGCTTCCACTGCCAGCGTTTTATTTGATCCTGAAGGTGAGATGAGGTCACTGTCATCCCCAGCTCCCAGAAGGGTGACCAGGTTCACACATTAAGGTGGTCAGAGAGCTAGAAACCAGCACCCAGTTCATCCGCTTTTCCACTAAACCAAGGGTCCCTAGCCTCTGGGACCTAGTGCCTAATAATCTGAGGTGTAGCCGATGTAATAATAATAGAAATTAAGTGCACAATAAATGTAAGGCACTTGAATCTTTCCAAAAACATCCTCCCACCCCATCCATGGAAAAACTGTCTTTCACAGGGCTTCCCTGGTGGCTCAAATTTTCCAGGCAAGAATAGTGGAGTGGGTTGCCATTCCCTTCTCCAGGGGAACTTCTCAACCTAGGGATCGAACCCAAGTCTCCTGCACTGCAGATGGATTCTTTACCATTCTTTATCTGAGTCACAGTGGGCTCTAATGAAGATCCACACAGCCAAAATAAAAATAAATTAATTAAAATGATTTTCTAAAAAACTGACTTCCATGAAACCAGTCCCTGGTGCCAGAAATGCTGGGGGCCGCTGCACTGAACCATCTCCTGAAAGAGCGTTGCTTTATTCATCTCAAATAAATCCCCTCCCTTCACTGTTTACTCCTGTTTGCTATTGCAGATAAGGAACAGAAACAAAGACAAAAGATCCAGATCAAGATAAATCTCTTATCCTCCAGTCAGCACAGTCTGTATCCAAGCCTCAAAGTAGTTCCCCTAACAATAGATAATTTGTTCTCTCAACTTCCTGTCTACCTTATTTATCAATAAGGAATTTGCATGAATTTTCCTCATTGTAACCTAAGAGGCTTTCTACTATTTTGGGCTGCATCTTACAGGGAGTAGACCCATTTTCTTCTAAACATTCAGAAAGGTATTTTGAAAATAACAGAGCAGGGTGTGGATTTGTTTTGTTTTTTAAAGTATACAGTGGTTTCCTCACTTCTATAAATACAGTCAGAGTCACTTGTTGGCACTGTATCACTAGGGGCTTAAAGATAGAAACTGGGTTGATTTCTACATAATGATCCAAATAAAAAAGCCTGAGAAATGAGCCCTGAGCCGCTAAGCCCACTGCAGTGTATATAACCGGTTTATGTTTAGCAGTGGCCACGGCAAGTTTCCCTGATTTGTGAGCATAAAAATAAAGCATTTTTCCTGTGGATTATTTCTAACCTGCAAATTTTTTCCATAGCCAGATTTGCCTTGACCCCAGGGGTAAACCTTTAGTGAGCAATGCTTCTCGCTGGCTGTTCCCATGATGCTATCAATCCCATTGTAGGACCAACAATTAATTATAACAATAAGAGAGACATTATTCATCCAGTCCTCCCTTCCTGCTCTTAAATTCATAAAAATCCCTGCCACCTGGACAGCTGTTGATGTGCGTGTGTGTGTGCACACGTGTGCACTTACAGTGACCTGATTAAAATTATGTGTAAAACACACAGTGGAAAAACCCTGAAAGGAAAAACGTCAAAATAATTAAAGTAGTTGCTTAAGAGTGGTGGGAGATATGTCTTTTACCTTACTCTCTTTTTCTAAAAATAACTGTGATACCGTTTGTTACATGAATAAAATTATCATTAATTCAATATAAAAAATGTAAATACTTCATTATTCTTCAGTGTTTATTGAGCACCCACTCCATGCCAGGTTCTCATCTGGGTCCTAAGAATACAGGATGAATAAGATAACAGTTCCTTCTTTCATGGAGGTTCTGTCATAAATAGGGGAGACAGAACATAAACAAATGATTATATATAACTGATTTATTCATTCATGTATTTAACGAGTATTTACTGAGTACCTACCACATGGCACAAGTGTTTCTAAGCACTGAGGTTCAGCAGTGAACAGAGCATGTAGACAGCTTTGCCTTCAGGAAGATTACATTCTAATGATGTAAATACTGATTTATTTCTAGCTAAAATAAGTAGCACGAAGTAAAAGTACAAGGGACCTGCCTCATCTGATATCCCTGAGGAAATTACATCATTTTAAGCACCTCAAATAAGATGAGGCTTTGTTTTGCCCTCCAGGACTGAGAGGGCCTCCCTGGACAGGGCAGGAGTTTCCCTGGGTGACTGAATTCTGGTTTAGGCTGCCTGAGTTCCATCTGCTTTAGAGAGTAGCCTGGTGTGAGAGATACTCCTGGCGATAGGCAGACAGTGGGTAGGGATTTGAAACTGCATCTCCATTAGCAGTCACCATCCATTTTTGCCCCAGTGCATGATGTCTGGGATGTCCTGATACAGAAAAGAGCAAGGCCATCCTTCCCCTGTAGCACAGACAGTAACTAATGGACCCTCCTTCCCCAGACGGGAAAAACAGGGCAAGAAAAGACAAACCCAGCCTGAGCCTGAGGGGCCTGTGCTTTGCTGGTCAGGAGGAAGCAACTGCTCGATTTCTGGCCTGCACTTCAGACTGCAGAGCTGCAGGTCGCCCGCCTAAACCGCTTTAACGCACACGATGCCTGGGTCTACATGGAAATGGCAGAAGGCACATAAATGGAACACCCAACCTTTGTCCTCACTTTGAAACCGCTGGTAAGTATTTAGGTCTGTGTTGTATCGATCATGCCTCCCACTGGCACCAGGAAAAATGCTGTGAAGCAAGTCAACTTCCCAGTGACAAGGAAGTCATTCTCCTAATCCGCTCTCACTGGACAATCAGGTTGACAAAAACCATTAAGTTTTCTAAGATTAGAAATTTACTGTCAGAGGGAGCCATGTATAGAGTTTTCCACTCCATTACACCCAGGACAATAACCAGAGACCAAGTGACAGGAAAAGGCTTCTTAAAGTTTCCTGTGTCCTTGGGTGGAGGGAAATAAATTAACAAGTGCCTCCCTTTTGAAGGACATGGGTTATATATTATCTCATGAATCAATGCAACCACTTCCGAGGTGGGCTGCGTCGTTGCATTTGACAGAAGACTAAGCTGAGGCTCAGCAGGATCGGGCACCATCTAAAATCACCTGGCTCATTCACACGAGACAGGATTGAGAATCAGAGGCACTGGGCCAAGGGGGCGTCTAAAAGCTAATGACCTACTTTCTTCGGGTTGAACTGCACTTTAGCCATTCTTAACCTCATCTCCCTTTGAAAGATGCCATGGTTTTCTAGTACAGGGGTCACCAACCTCCAGGATCGAATTCTTGATGATCTGAAGTAGAGCTGATGTAAAAATAATAGAAATAAAGTACACAATAAATGTAATGCACTTGAATCCTCCTAAAACTATCCCCCATCCACCTGGTCTGTGGAAAAACTGTCTTCCATGGAACTGGTCCCAGGTGCCAGTTAGGAGCCCACTGCTCTAGCAAGTGGAGATGGGCTGGGGTAGTGGTGAAGACCAGAGGGCGCCACATTTGTGCATCAGCTCTGCTCTCCTGCGTAACTTGGGGGAAGTACCTGCCCTTCTAAGCTTCCTCCTCCTCTTATTCATAAGGAGACAATAATCCAAAAACACTCCTCCCACAAGGGCTCTGGAGATTAAACGAGATCACATACATAAGGCATTTAGCATCTTGCCAGATTCATGACAGGTACTGAAAATAGGAGTCATAGGAAGTGGCTCTTTAACTTATTCAACTCAATTTGATGATAAGTTTATATAACTTCATTACCAAAGGTTTAGAAAATGGAAAAAAGGAAATATCACTCATATTCATGACTACTCTTATCATCATTGTAATTCCTTCCAGTATTTTTCCAACGCATCTTTCTTCTCTTACAGATATATTTATTTTTGTCTTTGTATTTCCGTGTCCATAAATAAAGTTCTTTTGGCACACAGTTATGCCAATTTCTTTATGTATTATCTATGACCAAGCTAGTACTCAGTGGAGTTGAGTAGTTGTGAGATAGAATTTGGCCCTGAAAGCCTGTAATAGTTACTATTTGGTTTTTGACAGAAAAGTTTTGCTGGATACCTGATCTAGAATGTATGCTCTTGAGTGGAATTTCTATGTTATAGGGTATGCACTTGTAACATCTTTACTGGACAATGTCAGTTTCTAAGGTGGTTGTCGGAGAAGGCGATGGCATCCCACTCCAGTACTCTTGCCTGGAAAATCCCAGGAGCCCTACCAGGCTCCTCCATCCATGGGGTTGTGAAGAGTTGGACACGACTGAGCGACCTCACTTTCACTTTTCACTTTCATGCATTGGAGAAGGAAATGGCAACCCACTCCAGTGTTCTTGCCTGGAGAATCCCAGGGACGGGGGAGCCTGGTGGGCTGCTGTCTATGGGGTCGCACAGAGTCGGACANCTGAGCCTGAGGGGCCTGTGCTTTGCTGGTCAGGAGGAAGCAACTGCTCGATTTCTGGTCTGCACTTCAGACTGCAGAGCTGCAGGTCGCCCGCCTAAACCGCTTTAACGCACACGATGCCTGGGTCTACATGGAAATGGCGGAAGGCACATAAATGGAACACCCAACCTTTGTCCTCACTTCGAAACCGCTGGTAAGTATTTAGGTCTGTGTTGTATCGATCATGCCTCCCACTGGCACCAGGAAAAACGCTGTGAAGCAAGTCAACTTCCCAGTGACAAGGAAGTCATTCTCCTAATCCGCTCTCACTGGACAATCAGGTTGACAAAAACCATTAAGTTTTCTAAGATTAGAAATTTACTGTCAGAGGGAGCCATGTATAGAGTTTTCCACTCCATTACACCCAGGACAATAACCAGAGACCAAGTGACAGGAAAAGGCTTCTTAAAGTTTCCTGTGTCCTTGGGTGGAGGGAAATAAATTAACAAGTGCCTCCCTTTTGAAGGACATGGGTTATATATTATCTCATGAATCAATGCAACCACTTCCGAGGTGGGCTGCGTCGTTGCATTTGACAGAAGACTAAGCTGAGGCTCAGCAGGATCGGGCACCATCTAAAATCACCTGGCTCATTCACACGAGACAGGATTGAGAATCAGAGGCACTGGGCCAAGGGGGCGTCTAAAAGCTAATGACCTACTTTCTTCGGGTTGAACTGCACTTTAGCCATTCTTAACCTCATCTCCCTCTGAAAGATGCCATGGTTTTCTAGTACAGGGGTCACCAACCTCCAGGATCGAATTCTTGATGATCTGAAGTAGAGCTGATGTAAAAATAATAGAAATAAAGTACACAATAAATGTAATGCACTTGAATCCTCCTAAAACTATCCCCCATCCACCTGCTCTGTGGAAAAACTGTCTTCCATGGAACTGGTCCCAGGTGCCAGTTAGGAGCCCACTGCTCTAGCAAGTGGAGATGGGCTGGGGTAGTGGTGAAGACCAGAGGGCGCCACATTTGTGCATCAGCTCTGCTCTCCTGCGTAACTTGGGGGAAGTACCTGCCCTTCTAAGCTTCCTCCTCCTCTTATTCATAAGGAGACAATAATCTAAAAACACTCCTCCCACAAGGGCTCTGGAGATTAAACGAGATCACATACATAAGGCATTTAGCATCTTGCCAGATTCATGACAGGTACTGAAAATAGGAGTCATAGGAAGTGGCTCTTTAACTTATTCAACTCAATTTGATGATAAGTTTATATAACTTCATTACCAAAGGTTTAGAAAATGGAAAAAAGGAAATATCACTCATATTCATGACTACTCTTATCATCATTGTAATTCCTTCCAGTATTTTTCCAACGCATCTTTCTTCTCTTACAGATATATTTATTTTTGTCTTTGTATTTCCGTGTCCATAAATAAAGTTCTTTTGGCACACAGTTATGCCAATTTCTTTATGTATTATCTATGACCAAGCTAGTGCTCAGTGGAGTTGAGTAGTTGTGAGATAGAATTTGGCCCTGAAAGCCTGTAATAGTTACTATTTGGTTTTTGACAGAAAAGTTTTGCTGGATACCTGATCTAGAATGTATGCTCTTGAGTGGAATTTCTATGTTATAGGGTATGCACTTGTAACATCTTTACTGGACAATGTCAGTTTCTAAGGTGGTTGTCGGAGAAGGCCATGGCATCCCACTCCAGTACTCTTGCCTAGAAAATCCCAGGAGCCCTACCAGGCTCCTCCATCCATGGGGTCGTGAAGAGTTGGACACGACTGAGCGACCTCACTTTCACTTTTCACTTTCATGCATTGGAGAAGGAAATGGCAACCCACTCCAGTGTTCTTGCCTGGAGAATCCCAGGGACGGGGGAGCCTGGTGGGCTGCTGTCTATGGGGTCGCACAGAGTCGGACATGACTGAAGCGACTTAGCAGCAGCTGCAGCAGCAAGGTCGTTGTACCACTTTCATATTCCCATCATTACATTCTTACCAACACTTGGCTTTATCTGAATTAAATGTTAACCAGTCTATTGAGTGTGCCATGGTATCTCCTTGTGGTTTAACTTGCATTTTCCTGATTATCAATAAACATTAAGCACCTTTTCAAGTGTTTATTAGCTATTGGATTTCTACTTCAGGAAATGCCTGTTCAAATCTTTTGCCCCCTTTTCTATTATGTTATCTGTCCTTAATCTATCCTGAATACAGTTCCTTTGTCCTTCATATGTGTGAAAATATCTTCTTGCTGAGACGTGTCTTTAAACCTCATGATGGTGTCTTTTAATGAACAGAAATTCATTGTCTTTTTTTCAATTAGCATCATACTAATTCATTAATTTCAATTCACTTATTCATGTTGCTTCTGTCTTTATTTGAATAATTGCACAATATTCTATGGTTGACTTGTCCATTCCTTCATTGTTGTTCAGTCACTAAGTCTCATCTGACTTTGCAACCCCATGGACTGCAGCACACCGGGCTCCTATGTCCTCCACTATCTCCTGGACTTTGCTCAGATTCATGTCCATTGAACTGGTGATGCTATCTAACCATCTCATCTTCTACCACCCTCTTCTTTTGCCTTCAATGTTTCCCAGCATCAGGGTCTTTTCCAATGAATCGGCTCTTCACATCAGGTGACCAAAATATTGGAGTTTAGCATCATTCCTTCCAATGAATATACAGGGTTGATTTCTTCTAGGATTGACTGGTTTGATCTCCTTGCATCTAAGAGACTCTCAAGAGTCTTCTTCAGCACCACTGTTTGAAAGCATCAATTCTTTGGCACTCAGGCTTCTTTATGGACCAACTCTCACTTCCATATATGACTACTGGAAAAACCACAGTTTTGATTATACAGACCTTTGTTGACAAAATGATATCTCTTTTCCCATTACCTGACATTTAAGTTGCTTTCAACTTCTCCCTGTTATCACCTAAAAAATATGTTAGAAATGAAATTGTGTGGGCACTACCCTAGACTTAACTGAATGAGAATCAGGAATTTGAATTTTAAGAGGCCTTGACTATTTTCATACACAATTAAGTTTGAGAATCACATCTGTGGAGAAACTCACACATAGATGCATAAGGATGTATATACAAGAATGTTCACAGCAGCTTTGTCTGTCATAGCCTCAAACTGAAAACTACCCAAATGTCTGTTGCTGCTGCTGCTGCTAAGTTGCTTCAGTCGTGTCCAACTCTGTGGGACCCAATAGACAGCAGCTCGCCAGGCTCCGCAGTCCCTGGGATTCTCCAGGCAAGAACACTGGAGTGGGTTGCCATTTCCTTCTCCAGTGCATGAAAGTGAAAAGTCAAAGTGAGGTCGCTCAGTCGTGTCCAACCCCATGGACTGCAGCCTACCAGGGTCCTCCCTCATGGGATTTGCCAGGCAAGAGTACTGGAGTGGGGTGCCATTCTAGGATCAGTAAAATGTTCCAAAGCAGCAAAATAGGTAAGTGGAATAATATTCAGAAATGAAAATGAAGAACCCAGAGTCTTACACGATGCTGTGCTGTGCTTAGCTGCTCATTTGTGGGGAATATGGATAAGTATTAAAAAAATAATGTTGACCACTCAGGCATACACACACAAAAACAAGTCTAGACACAAAAGAATATGAACTTGATGATTCTGTACAACAACAGAAGGTTCAAAAGTAGACAAACTGAATTATACCATTTTGGCGTGAATACTTAAGTGACAACAGTAAAGTGAGGCAAGGAAGGTATGCTCATTAAAGTCAGGGTTATTATATTTGAGGAAAAAGCACTGTGTTTAGGAAATAGCACATGGAAGTTTTGGCGGGCTGGCAGACCAAGGTGATGGTTACCTATGCTTTCACTTTATAATAATTTGTTAAAGTATACATTTATGTTTTGTTCACTTTTCTATATGTGTGATTTGGGGCTTGCCTGGTGGCTCAGTGGTAAAGCAGCCACCTGCCAATGCAGGAGATGCATATTCGATCCTTGGGTCAGGAAGATCCCCTGGAGAAGGAAATGGCAACTCGCTTCAGTATTCTTGCCTGGGAAATCCCATGGACAGAGGAGCCTTGGCGGGCCACAGTCCACGAGGTTCAAAGAGTCAGACACGACTCAGCAACTGAACCACAGAAACTTGTGTGATATATTTCACAATAAAAAAAATTTAAAAGAAAAGTAGCTGCCAGAAATGGTGACTCTGAGCTAGCCCTGTGTGTGGAAACTGCCAGATCCACTTCACACCTTGCCTTCCCATTTGGCCAAGTCCCCGTAGCCCACCCAACTGCAAGCTGCAAATTTATAGGCCAACCAAGCCCAGATGGTTTCCTGTGATAGCTGCTAGGGGCACAATAATGAATACATGTCTCCCTGCACGTTTCTGAATGCGTTTTGGCAGGATTTTTACTGCAGGCATAAAACCTTGTTACAAAGTCCTTCACTGTCTCAGGAGCTTGGTAGCATTGCGATGGAGCCACACCACCTCTTGTTATAGGCAGCCTGTCCTCCTTGTCCCACATAGAATCCTTGAGAGCTGGCTTTCTCTCATTGTCCTCAGAGGCCATTTGATTGATTGTTACTAATAATCACCGTGTTTCAGGACAGAACCCGATTCCTGTCCTCACAGCTGGAACTTCCTCTTTGCACTAATTGGAAAAACATCCTCCGGGAAATGGGGCAGCTTTATTGAGTCAGTCTTTGGCCATGGCTATGTCAACTGGCAAGATGAAGTTTGCAGCAGAGAGATGGAAGCTCTGAGACCTTCCTGGTGCAATGGCCCCAGGACTGAGACCAAGAAGCCAGGCTGACTGGATCGATATCCAGATCCCCGTCTGGAATTGTTAAGGGCCACAATAAAGGAAGGGCTAGCTTGACAGGTTGGGGTCAATGCAGCAGTCCAATAGCCATCCCAATTAATGATTCCCTAGTTTCCTTCCCCTTCTTTCTCATTAACAGTAGCCCTGAATGTTAGCTGCATAATTAAGACCACATTTCCCAGATACCCTTGCAGTTAGACAGGCTCATGTGACCAATACTGACTAAGGAGAATGTAAGCAGAAGCCATATATGGAACTTCCAGGAAGGGTCCTTAAAGAGAGAGTCCTTCTCCTCCCTTCCTTTCCTTGCTTTTGGCTGAAATGTAGTTGGACCAGGTTCAAGCCATCTTGAACAATGGGGTAACTTAAATGGAGTCCATGCTAGTGGATAGCAAAACACTGGACCAGCCGTGGACTCACTTCCTGAACTTTTTCAAAAGGGAAGCAAACTTGTATCTTGTTTAAGTCACTGCTTTGGGGGATTTTCTGTCACTTGTAGTTGAACCCAATATTAACTGATACAAAGCATTTTTATAATGGAAAAGAAATAAAGCAACCTCAGGAACCCATAAAAAGTGACTAGTTACATTTGTTTAGCCATTTGCTGACTCATTCATCACATTTTTAGTGAGTGCCTACCCTATGCCCGGCTCTCATGTAGGCATTAGGAATATAGTGATTTTAAAAAGAGAGAGAGTGAGTGTCTATGCCCTCAAGAACTTTGTTAGAAGAGGAAGCAGAAGGCATCAATAAATGGACAGCTAAAATGTAGCTTAATTAGTGGAACCATAAAGGCTGAGTTGTTTAAAAATATACTTTAACAAGGTGAGAAAAATGTTCATGACATATTGCTTAAAACAGTAGGTTATTAATGATCATGCATAGTGAGTCCAGTTTGTAAAAGAGCATATCTATTTGCATGGAGAAAAAGCAAAACTGATGGATACTTTGTCTGAATACCTTGAACAGTCCTGGCATTTAGCAGGTGAACAATAAATGGTTAATTAATAAAAGAATCTATCTCAGGGTGGAGGGATATTTCTATCCTCTTTTATATACTTTCCAAATGTTCCTCCTAGAATATATATTACTTTTGGAATAAGGCAAAAAAAAATCATCATTAGGTAACAATGCAAATTATAAAGTTGAGAATCCAGACAAAAGCTGTTGCATAGTGACTTTAGTTAGAAGGTAAACTAGGCTGTGCTTAATAGGCTCAGAAAGAAACTCAAGTTTGAGGTCGGAGTTTGGTCTCCCCCTCAGGGGGAGGACCCTGGAAGGGTCTGGTTCTCTGCCCCAGGTGCTGTCTGCAAGCAGGCAGGAAAGTTTGCCCAGGNTGTCCCTGTCCATATCTCTATTGCGGCTCCTAACAGTCCAGCCCTGGCCCCGAGAAGGTGAACATCAGCCTTGGTGACACTCAGACCTTGGCAAAGTTTCCAGCCTGTGAGGCGGAAGCTGTTTTTACGAATGACTCTTCCTTTCTGATCAATGACAAATTAAAATTAAATTCTCCTCTGCTAATCCAGAGAATCCTCCCCAAGCCCTNGAAAGTTTGCCCAGGGCTTTGTTCTCCATTTTTAGTGGAGCAGGGCTCACTGCAGCCAAGTTATTAAGCACTAACCCTATCACTTCGCTTCCCATGGCTCCTCTGCTGGGCCTCCTGCCCCACCATTAAAGCAGCTGTTGTTGTTTTGTAGAGGCTAATTAACTCCACACTGCATGAAGCCAGACGCTAATTGGCCCCTCCACTTAATCAACTTTAATGTCTCTCTTCTGGTGGACCCGGCTGCTGCTTTTTGTTCTCCATCCCCAACAAATGCAGATCAAGGGACCTGGCAATAACAGCCTCCAGTGGGCACACACAGCCCCTACCTGTCACCTACCATGGGGGGCAAAGAGGCTCATTTTGACCCTCAGCTTAGTGGGCAGACTCTTAAGTTCACAATCGCTGGAGCATCTTGGGACCTGGGCTTATTGCTTCTCTTCCAAACATTGCATGATGATATGAGTCATCAGATGGTTGGTTTCTCAAGAGAATCAGCCTCATCTCTGCCTGTTGCTGACACATATTTAAGGCTCTAAAACCTAGCTAACTTACACAACTACTGTAACTACATCTTACTGGTTTTTTCTGTGGCGGATGCATGTCAAGTCCTTTCCAAACCAACACGACCACCATGTAGCTCAGGGCAAGTAAGCAGTACATAGTTTTAACTGAAGAAAAAGAAATACCACTTTTATACCCATTTGCCAGATGAGGAAACTGAGGCAGTAATAATATTTACATCCATGATTGAAATGACATGCCCACTCATTACAATCATAGACCTATAAGATTAGGACTGAGAATTATGACGGTCCCCATTTTTGGAGAGAACTGGAGGCTTTCAGAAAGAAAAATGCCTTTCCTAAGGTCACAAAGTGACGTAGACAGAATAATGCCTCTGCAAAAACATTCACATCCTAATTTTCAGAATCCGTGAATATGTTATCTTACAATGCAAAAGGATTTTGCTGATGTGATTAAATTAGGATATGAAGGTGAGGTTATTCCAGATTATCAAGGTGGTCCTGATATAATCACCATGGTCCTTATAAGAGGGACAAAGGAGGCTCAGAGTCAGTTGGCAATGTAAGAATGGCAGCAGAGAAGATGGAGGAGAGGATCAAAAGCCAAGGGATGCAAGCAGCCTCCAAAAACTGGGAAAATAGAGATATAGATTCACCTCTGAAGCCTCCAAAAGGAACATAGCCTGCCACCACCTTGATTTTAGACTTCTGAACTCCAAAAGGTCGGTTTTCATTCCAATCCCAAAGAAAGGCAATGCCAAAGAATGTTCAAACTACCACACAATTGCACTCATCCCACACGTTAGCGAAGTAATACTCAAAATTCCCCAAGCCAGAAGTTCAGACTGGATTTAGAAAGGCAGAGGAACTAGAGATCAAATTGCCAACATCCATTGGATCATAAAAAAAGCAAGAGAATTCCAGAAAAACTTCTGCTTCTGCTTCATTGACTATGCTAAACCCTTTGACTGTGTAGATCACAAGAAAATGTGGAAAATTCTTAAAGAGATGGAAATACTAGATCACCTTACCTGCTTACAATGAAATCTGTATGCAGGTCAAGAAGCAACAGTTAGAACTGGACATCGAATAATGGACAGGTTCCAAATTGGGAAAGGAGTATGTCAAAGCTATATATCGTCATCCTGTTTATTTAACTTATATGCAGAATACATCATGTGAAATGCGAGCCTAGATAACTCACAAGCTGGAATCAAAATTGCTGGAAGAAATATCAATAACCTCAAATATGCAGATGACACCACCCTTCTGGCAGAAAGCAAAGAGGAACTAAAGAGCCCCTTGATGAAGGTAAAAGAGATGAGTGAAAAAGCTGGTTTAAAACTCAACACTCAAAAAACTAAGATCATGGCATCCAGTCCCNATGGGTACAGTTTCTGTCTAGGGTGATGAGAAAGTTCTGGAAAGAGAGTGGTTGACAGTTACGCAGCATGAATGCCCTCCATGCCATTGAATTTATACTTAAAAATAGTTGAATTATAAATTTCCTGTTGTGTATAGTATGCCATAGTATTAAAAAAAAATAGAACCCACAGAAAAGATTCCCATCCCTATGAAAGAGACAGAGGAGGGACTTCTCTGGTGCTCCAGTGGTAAAGACTCCATGCTTCCAATGCAGGGAGCGTGAGTTAGATCCCCGATCAAGGAACTAAGTTCCCACAATCCTGCGGCATGGCCAAAAAAAAAGGGAGAGAGACAGGAAAGATTTACACATATAGAGGAGGGCATGGCAACTCCAGTATTCTTACCTGGAGAATCCCCATGGACAAAGGAGCCTGGTGGGCTACAGTCTGTAGGGTTGCAGAGTCAGATATGACTGAGAAACTGAGCACACACATACTCCTAAACTGCTGTAATACATACAATTGGCATATCGGATTCACCCACGGGCATGCTGATTCAGGCTTTGTGGGTGTGGACGGAGCATGCTGGCACCCTCAAGCCGGTGCTGCCTGGATGGTGCACCCTGAGGGGAATGCAGGATGGAGGAAAACATGGTACCAGCACACATCGTTAGAGATGCCTATCAAAGGGATGGTTTCCATGGGCCCGGCCTCTTGCATCCTTCCATACAGAGAAAAGCACTAAAATCATTAACTTGAGATGTCTGCTTTTGGTGGTTGTTTTTGTCTTGTGTTTGTGTGTGATTAGCAGCAATCTTTTGATGTTTGACTAATTTTTGTTCTTTTCCCCCCAGCAAAAACTCCTATGTACCCTGGCTCCTCCCTTTTTACTTTGGAACAGTTCCTCAGTGCTTTCTGAGAGGCTGACTTCCTGGGCTAGAGTCCTCAATAAGGTCCCCAAATAAAATGTGAAGTTGATACTTCAGCCACCTGATGCAAAGAACTGACTCATTTGAAAAGACCTTGATGCTGGGCAAGATTGAAGGCAGGAGGAGAAGGGGAAGACAGAGGATGAGATGGTTGTGTGGCATCACTGACTCAATGGACATGAGTTTGTGTAAACTCCAGGAGCTGGTGATGGACAGGGAGGCCTGGTGTGCTGCAGTCCATGGGGTCTCAAAAGAGTCGGATATGACTGAGTGACTAAACTGAAACTTTGAGTTTGTGCATTTTTTGCAGTCAGAAGGAGCCTGAAGCTTTATTGTCTGGAGTCCTATTTTACTTTACTTCTTTTCTTTTTTTTGGCTGTGCTGCTTGGCGTGTGGGATCTTAGTTCCCTGACCAGGAACTGAGCCTGTGCCCCCTGCAGTGGAAGGCTGTGTTACCACTGGACCACTAGGTAAGCCCCAGGGGCCCTATTTTATTATTTCTTTCTTTTTTTGGCCACACCACACAGCCTTCATGGAACCAGGGATCAAACCCAGGCCCCTGGCAGTGAAAGCCCGGAGTTCTAACCACTGGACTGTCGAGGAATTCCCTGGAGGCCCTATTTTAGAAAAAGGACACACAGGATAAACTCGTAAGTCAACTGGGGGACATTTATGTAAAATGAGGAAAGAAGGGGCCTTTGGTGAGGGTCCCGAGGTTTATCATTAATTTGATAATGAGCACATTTCTTCCTATAAAAGGTAACCTCCATGTAAGCAGGGGCTCTGTCCCATTTGCTCAACTATTTGGTGACTCAGATGGTACAAAATCTGCCTGCAATATGAGAGACAGGGTTAGATCCCTGGGTTGGGAAGATCGCCTGTAGGAAATGGCAACCCGCTCCAGTATTCTTGCCTGGAGAATCCCTATAGAGAGAGGAGCCTGGCGGGCTACAGTCCATGGGGTCGCAAAGAGTCAGACATGACTTAGTGTCTAAATGACAACACTCCATAGGAATGACTGATTAAATCATTGGGCATTGACAGTTGATTCAACCTCCAGCCCCTCTTCCCTCTGAGGAGCTCAGGGGCATAGGACCAAAAGATCCAACCCTCTAATCACCTGGTTGGTTCCCCTGGCAACCAGCCCCCTACCTCAGGTGCTTTCCAAAAGTCACCATAGTAACATACACGCAGGTGTGGTTGAAAGCGACTTGTTAAGAATAACAAGACACCTTCATCACTCTTATCATAGGAG
Source organism: Raphicerus campestris (assembly GCA_006410735.1). Lineage (NCBI taxonomy): Eukaryota > Metazoa > Chordata > Mammalia > Artiodactyla > Bovidae > Raphicerus > Raphicerus campestris. Next base: position 2,411 of record SJYW01003222.1, on the reverse strand, counting down.
ATTCCAAGAATTCTAGGAGCTCTGAGCCAGACATAGGACGGAGACCAAATATGTAGCATAGCATGCATGCGCAGTCATGTCTGACTCTTTGTGACTCCATGTACTGTCACCCAGGAGGCTCCTCTGTCCATGGAATTCTCCAGGCAAGAATACTGGAGAGGGTTGCCATTTTCACTGGGGAAGCCCCAGAGCAAATATATTCCTTATTATAAACCACAATATCACAGGTATCTTACACAGCAAAAGGGACTTTGCAGATGGAATCAAGTTAGGAATCTTGAGATGCAGAGATAATCCCGGACAATCCTGTGGGCTCAATGTAATCACAAGGGTCCTTATCAGACAGGCAGGTGACTTTCCTGGTGGTCCAGTGGCCAAGACTCTGAAATCTCAGTGCAGGAAGCCTCAGGTTCGATCCCTGGTCTGGGAACTAGATCCCACATGCTGCAGCTAAGAGTTCACATGCCACAGTAAAGATCCCACATGCCACAATGAACACTGAAGATCGAGTGCCATAACTAAGAGTCAGCACAGCCACATATATATATTTACGTGCATGCATGCTCAGTAGCTTCAGTTGTGTCAGACTCTTTGCATCCCCATGGACTTCAGCCCACCAGGCTCCTCTATGGGATTCTCCAGGCAAGAATACTGGAATGGGTTGCCATGCCCTCCTCCAGGAGACCTTCCTGACCCAGGGATCAAACCCATGTTTCCTGCATCTCCAGCAATGCAGGCAGATTCTTTACTGCTGAGCCACCTGGGAAGCCTTTTATATATATATATAAAAGAGGGGCACAGGAGGGTTGGAGTCAGAGAGAGGGGGTGTGACAATGGATACAGAGGCTGGAGTGATGTTGGACCATAAGCCAATAAATGTGGGCAGCTTTCTGAAAGCTAGAAAACCTAAGGAAATAGATTCTTCCTTAGATCAGTAGCTATAAGAAATTAATACAGATTTAATACAGATTGTACTTTTCTACTGCTGCTGTAGCAAATTACCACAACTTAGGGTCTTAAAACCATACCAACGTGTGATCTTATTGCCCTGGATGTCCGAGTCTCAAGTGATCTTAGGAGACTAAGGTCAAGACACAGCAGAGCTGTTCCTTGTGGAGGCTCTGGGTGAAACACTTTCTGGCTTGTAGAGGCTGCTTGAATCTCTTGGCTCACAGCATGACGCCAACCTCTGCAGCAATGAAGCAGCATGCCAGGGAGATATTGTGACTGTTTGTTAAGCAGCATTATTGTGGCAATAGATAATGGTTACGCAGAAGCAGGTAAAACAGACACACACACAAACAATTGCAAAGCAGTACCTCCACTATGCCAAGCGATTGGTACAGGCAGGAAGTATGGCTGGACGGCAGAGGAGGGCTTCCTTGAAAAGGCAGTGTTTGAATCCTGCCCTCAGCAATGGAGGTGGGATCGGCAGAAATGGGAGGGCAGGGTGGGCTCTCTAGATGAGGGGCATGGCAGAAGCAAAGGCAAGCTAGAAGGAAAATAAAAGCTGTGTTTGGAGCCCTTGGGGGCAAATCAGAAGACTGGGTGGTTTGGGTGGAGCAGGGGCCGAAACAGAAATGCAAAAAGCTGCTTGTGGCCAGAGCATGCACTTGCGCTGGCCAGAGGGANGGCAAGCTAGAAGGAAAAGAAAAGCTGTGTTTGGAGCCCTTGGGGGCAAATCAGAAGACTGGGTGGTTTGGGTGGAGCAGCGGCCGAAACAGAAATGCAAAAGGCTGCTTGTGGCCAGAGCATGCACTTGCGCTGGCCAGAGGGGTTGGTCTTCCCGCTCTGGCCCCTGGTGGTCCCAAAGGCCTTTGCACAAAGGTGAGGCGGGCTGAAAGAGATGGTTCTGGAAGGGGCAATCTGGGGGCAGTGTGCGCTTTTCAAGGAAGGTGACGTTATTAGCACCAGCTTGGAGGAGCAAGGAACAGGTGTCTCTCCCCACAGATTTTCCCTGAGGCTTTTCTGCTAATAACTATATTTCCATTAGTGATTCTTCTCAAAGCCTTAAAAGCAGAACTGACTCAGTTACTCACTGCTTAATGGCACAGATACTATACCTTGAGTTGGTAGTGTGTCTTAGAGGGCTTATTGCCTTTAAGAGTTTCTTTTCCCCAATATATCCTAATGGCATGTGGGACTCATCACCCTTGAAGATCTCAAAATTCCTGGAAACAGTAAATTAGGGAGGAGAGAGTGGGGCTTCCAACATCAACTTCCAACCTCAACTCTGACTTCCAGCCGAGAAAAAGAAGATGCCAAGAAGCTGGGAGAGCCATCTACCCTTGTCCTCTCACCCTGCCCCAGCCCAGGTCTAGTAATCTAAAAGATTTGCGTCTTTAAAAAAAAATCACTTTACTAATTTACTATTTACTCTGGTTTTAATCTTCTGCTATTTGATTAACTTA
>SJYW01003221.1:0-16474 GCA_006410735.1 Raphicerus campestris | reverse complement strand
GAAAGGAAATAGTTCCAGCTGGAAATATGAATCTATAGGAAGGACTTTGGAATAAATGGTAAATATGTTGATACATATAGTTTACTGTTTTTTCTTCTCTTAGTTTCTCTAAGGATGATTAAACTTTTAAAGCAAAGATAGTAATGGTGTATTATGAAAGTTTATAATATATAAAAGCAAAATATGTAACAATAAGTACACAAGAAATAACTGCACAGGAGAGGAATTGAATGAGTTCATACTGTTGTAAGGTACATTATACAGGAAAAAAATTTATATGAAGAGTTATAGTTAAAAAACTAATAAAGTAAAATAAGGATATTCAACCCAAAAAAAGATGGAAAGGAGGAATAATTGAAACAGAGAGAATGAATAAAAAATAAATAGTGAGACTGAAATCCAACAATATCATTAATTTCATTAAATGCAAATAGATTAACATTTGAGTTTAGAGATTGTCAGTTCAGATAAAAACACGAAACTCGGTATATTTTACAAGAGATGAAGTTTAAATATAAAGACATGGATAATCTGAAAGTAAAATGATGAAAAAAGATATATCATGAAAAGGTTAAGAAATTAAGATGATGAAAAAAGATATATCATGAAAAGGTTAAGCCTAAGAAAGCTAGTGTGGCTATGTTAATAAATGAAAAAGCAGACTTCTAACTAAAAACTACTGGTAGAGATAAATAGAAATATTTTGCAATAATACAAAGGTCAATTCAGTTCTAAATATGTATATACGTTGTAATGGAGATTGAAACTATACAAAGCAAAATATGTCAGAATGTAAGGAAAACAGATGAAAAGTCGTTAATCATAGCTGAAGCTGTTAATACCCTCACCCCTCTCAGTTCAGTTCAGTCGCTCAGTCGTGTCTGACTCTTTGTGACCCCATGAATTGCAGCACGCCAGGCCTCCCTGTCCATCATCAACTCCCAGAGTTCACCCAAACTCATGTGCATTGAGTTGGTGATGACATCCAGCCATCTCATCCTCTGTCGTCCCCTTCTCCTGCCCCCAATCCCTCCCAGCATCAGAGTCTTTTCCAGTGAGTCTACCCTACACATGAGGTGGCCAAAGTACTGGAGTTTCAGCTTTAGCATCAGTCCTTCCAATGAATACCCAGGACTGATTTCCTTTAGGATGGACTGGTTGGACCTCCTTGCAGTCCAAGGGACTCTCAAGAGTCTTCTCCAACACCACAGTTCAACCCTCTCAGTAACTAATAAAACAGGTAGTAGGAAAAAAGCCAATAAGGCTATGGTTAGACAACTAACATGACTTAACTGACCACTATAAATAACATTTGCAGTGTGTACAGTTTTTTCAAGTGCACATGAAACATTTACCAAACAGATATTTGGTAAATATTTTCACCTATTTTTTAAAAACTCAATAGATTTCAAGAATTAGATATCCNCTATGGTTAGACAACTAACATGACTTAACTGACCACTATAAATAACATTTGCAGTGTGTACAGTTTTTTCAAGTGCACATGAAACATTTACCAAACAGATATTTGGTAAATATTTTCACCTATTTTTTAAAAACTCAATAGATTTCAAGAATCCTACAGAGTATATTGTTTAACCACAGTAGAATTAAATTAGAAATTAATAATCAAAAATATTTAGAATATTCTATATATTTAGAAATTGTGTAAAACATTTCTAAATAAATCATGGGTCAAGAAAAAGTCACAAAGAAAACAGAAAATCTTTGTAACTAAATGATAATCAAAACACAAGTTAAAAATTTTGTGGGATATAGCTAAAGAGGTGATTAGAGGAAATTTTATAGCTCTACATGAATATCTTGAAAAAGAAGACAGATTTAAAAGCAATCATCTATGATTTTCACATAAATGTTAGAAAAAGCCCAGTAGAATAAACACAAAGTACATAGAAGAAGGAAATAGAAATAAGTGGAAATAAATAAGAGAGACAATCAATAAAATAAAGTAAAAAAATTAATAGAGTCAATAGTTGATATTTTGAAGGATTAACAAAATGAATAAATCCACTACCAACACTGGTGTATTAATATCTAGAGTGGTTAAAGGAATCATAGCTTTAAAAATGAGGTGTCAGGCCCAAGGTGATGATAACAGGAAGACTGGAGCAGAAAGGTTGTCCCCTCCCAAATGCACAGTGACATGTCTGAAGGTCAGAGGCAGTGGATGACAGCTTCGTCCTGGTTCATATAGTTCTCCTCTACCCCTTGCAACCCTGCTCAACCCACACCTGCAATGGCAGTTGCCATGTTGAGGGAACCAGCTCAGAACATCTGCTTCCCTTCTTGTCCTCCACAAAGAAATTTTACATCAGCCCATGGCCAACTGTTATAACAGAGTATGCATCATACTGAAACGGAGCAGGACCCTAAGGTCCTTGCCTCCACCTCCACCCCCCATATCCTCAGTCTGCCTTCTGTCTGTGGAAAAAATTTAGCCCGAGAATAAGTTTAACAAGAGAAGTGAGAAAATGCAGAAATATAGGAAAATAGTCAAAGGAGACCAAATAATAATAATGTACTCATTAAGCATAGTCAAGGACCTTTAGTTCCCTGAGCTATATCTTGTAATATATCCCATAGATACTGAAACCCCTACCAGGAGGAAGAAGTTAAGTCCATGATGACCAGATGGCCCATGATGACCATAATACCCATGATATAAATTGCCACAATTCCAAGAACTGGCTTCAAAGAAATGGAAACAATTGACTCTGGAAATGAACATTAACTGTACTTAAAACAACCAAGATAATACTGGGCAGATCACTGATGACAGATTTGAAGATGACTGTCAGAGTTGACTATGCTTTTTCTGCGTGTAGCCCTCTCCCTCTGTCTATAAAGGCTCTTACCGATTGTCAATGAGGAGGCAGGAAATCAGCCTCTGGACAAACATTAGCCTTTTCCTGCCCCCACCGTCCCCTCCATTGTTGGCATCTGAAATAACGCAAACTTCCCTTTCTACCAAAAAAAAAAAAGAGTGAAAAAGAAGGAATAATTTCAGATCTTAAAAACATTAAAAGGAAATAATAAGAGAATACTGCAGCCATGAAATTAAAAGATGCCTGCTTCTTGGAAGAAAAGCTATGACAAACCTAGACAGTGAATTAAAAAGCAGAGACATTGCTTTGCCAACTAAGGTCTATACAGTCTAATCTATGGTTTTTCCAGTAGTCATGTATGGTTGTGAGAGTTGGAATAAAGGAAGCTGAGCACCAAAGAATTGCTGCTTTCAAGAAGGCTCTTGAGAGTCCCTTGGGCAGAAAGGCTATCAAACCAGTCAATCCTAAAGGAAATCAACCCTGAACATTCATTGGAAGGACTGCTGCTTAAGTTGAAACTCCAATAGTATGGGCACCTGATATGAATAACTAACTCACTGGAAAAAAATCCTGATGCTGGGAAAACTTGAGGGTGGGAAGAGAAAGGGGCATTAGAAGATGAGATGGTGGGAAGGCATCACCAACTCAATGGACTTGAGTTTGAGCAAGCTCTGGGATATGGTGATGGACAGGAAGGCCTAGTGTGCTGCAGTCCATGGGGTTACAAAGAGTTGGACATGACAGCAACTGAACAACAACAGCATAGTAAATAATTAAAGCAATATGATACTGATGCAATGATAGATAGCTGACCAATAGAACAGAACAGAGTCCATCAGCAGAGCCACAGTATGTGGTATCTACTTTATAGAACAAATGAAACACTACAGTGGAAAGGTATTTTTCTGCATAAACCAGCACTGAGTGAATTGGAGATGTATATGAAAACATTTTTACCTGGAAATGTGCCCAACACTACATTGGGCTATGTTAAAATTAATAGCATCTGTTCACCAAAATATCTTCAGTAAAAATGCAACCCAGATTAAGAGCAGATACAGGTATTTGACAAAGGACTCCTATCAAACCTATGTAATAAACTCCTATAAAGTAATAAAGAGAAATAATTCATTTAGGAAAAAAAAGGCAAAAACTTGAACAGTTACCTCATAAAGGAATGTAGAAAACTGGTCAATAAACATGAAAAAGTTCTCAACTTCATTAGTCTTTAGGAAAAAGCAAATTAAAACCACCATGAGATACCACTGCTCTCATCTGAATGGCTAAAATTAAAAGGTTAGGAGAATTCCAATGTTAATGTGATTGTGGAGTAACAGAACTCATATACTTATGTGAGTGAAAATCGATACAACTGTTTTTGCAATGTCTCACCAAGCTGAATGCATGTATAGTCTATGGACCAGCAATTCTACTTCTGGGTATGTAACCAAAAATAAAGACATACTAGAACATATATAACATGCATGCTTAGTCATGTCCTACTCTTTGTGACACCATGGACTGTAGCCCACCAAGCTCCTCTGTCCATGGAACTTTCAAGGTAAGAACACTGGAGGGGATTGCCATTTTCTACTCTAGAGAGCGTACCTGCGTCTTTTGCACCACCTGCATTTGCACTGAATTCTTTACTACTGTGCTACCTGAGAAGCCAAGAACATTTATAACAACACTATTTAAATGCCTGTCTAGAGAAGTATGAATAAATGAAGTGTGGTATAGTCACACAAAAGGATGCCACACATAGCAAAGAGAATAAAAACTCTGTGACAATACAGAACAGTACAGAGGAATCCCACAAACAGCACGTTGACCAAAAGAAGTCACAAAAGGGCACACATTGTCTTTACAGTGCTTGATTTTATTTCCCTAAAGTACAAAAAGGCCCAAACTCATCTAGGCTGTTAGAAATCAGGACAGTGGTTACCCTGGGGGAGGAGTAGTGATTGAAAGGCAGCCCAAAGGGATTTTCTGGTGGGTTAGAGGTTGATGTGTCCTGGGTACATGAATATGCTCAACTTGTGAAGATGTATCAAGCCACACACTTATGAGAGATACACTTTTCTGTAAGTATATTTTAATAACTAGTTTAAAAATAATCTTTTTTTTTCTCTTATGTTCTCAACTGGAAGAACTAAACTGCTTTTATTGAATGAACTGCCCCTAGATAGATGCAAGCAGACAGCAGCATTTTCCTCTCTCTCCTGTTGCTTGGTTTACACCCTCCCTGGATGACATAAATATTGGGCAGTTCCCATGGCTTTTCCAGTCATGCTTAGATAATGAATAAATAGTCCTTTTGTTTTGGCATTAAAAAAAGTCCACTCTTGCCTCATAATCCCATAAAACTTCAGCCTGGTCCAGGGTAACCATCGGAACTTCAAACTTTTATCCAATATAAAGTTTCTCCCTTCCTGCAGCAGAGTCCTGACCGGGGCCTGGAAGCCCACAGAGGAGGCAGAAAATTCCTGTTTGGCTTCTTCACGGGTTCCCAGCCCCTCCTTCAGCTCACTCACTGCCGGCTTGCCTAAACCCTTAGAGTTGGGCCAAGGCAGAGGGGATTAGGGGAAATGGCACTGGTTCGTGGGGCCAGAGCAGCTGTGGTGACCTGTCGGATTCCCCTGGATGCTGGCTCTCATGAAGTGCTTTTGTGGGTTCTCTGGAGAGTGTCCCAGTGAGACCTCAGATGGCAGTCTCCCCAGCGTACACAATGCTTGTCCTCTGGAAGCTGTTGATGAGCTGATTCCTGTGATGAGCCCTGTGATTTCAAACACCCTCCACAGACCCTCTCTGTTGGGACCCTTTCTGCAACTGGGGAATCTTCTTGAGTATGTTCTGTTTTGAGAAGACTCCATATCAGTTCCTTCTCATGGAACCTACATCTTTCCTTCCAGGAAAACACGAGCCTCTGTCCTGCTGTTTGTGGAATTGCAGCTTGCTCCCAACACGTTCTCTTCTCTTCTGTCTGCTGATGGTAGTTGTTCACCATTAAATGACCAGATTAGGTTCAGGCACAAGTCCTCACATTCCCCAAACTGCTTATTTATTTCATTTTTTGGTGGAAATGGGTCTTCATTTTTTGGTGGAAATGGGTGTGTGGGCTTTCTCTAGTTGCAGCCAGAGGGCTCCTCTCTAGCTGTGCGTAGGCTTCTTATGGTGGTGGCTTCTCTTGTTGTGGAGCTGGACCCTAGGGTGCAGGCTTCAGGAGTTGTGGAGCACAGGCTTAGCTGCTCCTCAGCTTGTAGAATTGAACTCATGTTCCTTGCAGCGGCAGGCAGATTCCCAACCACTGGATCACCAGGCAAGGCCCCTCCACAAACTTCTGATGTGCTCTTAGAATCCCTCCACTTGGCTTGAGGTGAAGGACATCAACTCCTTTGTTCCCCAGCACCTTTTTTTCTACCTGGAGGACCAGTGAGAGGGTAATACATAGGACACTGATCATTCTTTCCAAAGAAATAGCCCAGTCTGCCTCTAGACACATCATCCCGAGATGGGTCTCCCAGCATGCCCCGTGTAAGTGGCCCTGCACCTTGTTCTAGGGCAGTGACGTTATGGTGAAGTATTTGGTACCTATTGGGCTCTCAGTGAGACAGCAAAGTCTCATGTAACATCATCTTACATAATTAATCTCTTTCCTCTTCTCATCTATCATAGCTCTTCCTCTGTTGGCTTTTGTCACTTTCAACCTTGTATTTCAGTTATTGATGTGCATATCAAATTCCCCCTTCCTGACTACAGGTTTTTGGAGAATAGGGGTCAAGTCTGATTTAACTTTATATCTCCTACAAAACCTTGTGGTGTGTTGGTACACAGCTGGGGCTTAATACAAATCCAGGGAATGAATGGTAAATAATTAGAGCTGCCCTCTGCAGGACTGGTCACTTGGGGCAGGCATCAATCTGACCTTTGGTTAAATATTCTGTTATTTCCTGATTCTGTGCTGTGTGTTCAGCCGTGTTTGATTCTTTGTTACTCCGTGGACCATAGCCCACCAGGCTCCTCTGTCCATGGAGTTCTCCCGGCAAGAATATTGCAGTGGGTTGTCATTTCCTTCTCCAGTTTCCTTCTCCTGATTCTGTAGGCAATGTTTAAAACTCAATCATTTGCTATTTACTCAAAAAATATTTTTTGAGAATTCATTATATGCCAAACACTGGGTAAATGACTATAAAGAAAACAGACACAGCCTCTACTCTTTTGGAGTTTAGAATTGAGCTGGTATGAGTTTGACATTGAGAGATGAGTAATCTTTGGCTAAGTGGATAGAAAGAAGAGCCAATCCTTGCAGGGAAATGATTGCCAAGTACTCTTGACTCAAAAGTGAGAATGTGTGGATGTATCCAGAGAGAGGGGGTAGATGGGCCAAGTTGTAACAGAGCAGCCTGGAGCAAGCACACGGTCCAGGCTTAAAGATCAGTGTTTGTGTGATGGGTAAAGTGATTCTGAGGAACAGACAGGCTTGAGTGGACAAGAACAAGTATCCCTGAGGGTGGCTCTGGAATCTGGTTTACTTTGGAAATCATATTCCTTAAAAATATGATTTACAACCTCCTATAAATCTTTTGTAAACATACTCATCCCAATGAGTATGAAAATGCAAATAAGCACCCTGGTATCTTTCTGAAGTTTGTGATGGTACCTGTCTCTCCACTGATACAGAGCCTTGCCAATTTTTAAAGATATTTAAATGTCTTTGCCTCATGATGTCACTGGAGGAGGGGCTTATAATCTCCTCTCAACTCCCGACCCTTCTCCACTCATGTACATGCTCATATATACTTCCTCCAAGAAACTGACATTATTTGGCTACTCTGAAGTCAGGTGCTTATTTACCTTTCATTAAACTGGTTGACAAGGAATTTGAAAAGTGACCTTGGGGAAAGAATATGGGTTGTCCCAACTGAACCTTTAGCAAAACCATGCCAAGTTTGCCTCAGGGAACAAAAGAGTTCTGCAAAACAAGCTGAGTTGGGCACATTTTCTCACCATGAGAATATCATGTACAGTCATCTCAGCAGCAAAACTCAAAGCCACATGGACCAAGTGTGTGGTCGGGAATATTAACAATGCATTTTAATTTGAAGGCACTTCTGCCTGTAGGGTTTTGGGCACTTAAACAGAAAAAATAACTAAAAACAAAAGAAAATCAAGTAAAATGACAGGGCGATCATAATCTGTGGCCTATAAGCAGAGAATTGCCATGACTCCTAATAACATGTAAATTAGCAAGGTTTATGGAGGGTAACAGATACAAGATAGTAAGAATATAGAAGGAATAATATGTATAATGCCATTGTTTATTGGTATAAAATGACTCTAAGATACCCACGGACTGAAGCTATATAACTTGCAAACCACAGGAAACTCAAAAGTGCCCAAACACTAACATTGAATCTTAGTTCTCAAGGTGTACTCCATCTGTGGCTTGATTGATCTTCTATGTGGCAAGAGAAACCCTTCCAATACTTTATGATCCTGGCAAGCATCAGTAGTCAGGGTTACTATTGCTGAGGGTCAAGGACAGGGCTAGAATAAACTTCTACAGGGAAGCTGGAAGGATGTATAGGGAAATAGAAGCAGGAGGCCACTAGTAGCTGAGTGTAAGTGGCTTGGAATGGGGGCATATTATTAGGACAAGAAGTGGCGTTCTCCCAAAATACAGTGCAGGATTTAAGTCTAACAGCCAGAAACAGAATGGATTTTTGGAATTAACAGCAATCACCAGAGGCCAATGCACAGAGTCCAGTGGGGATATCAAGTCATAAAGGTTGAAAGCCAAAGGAGGCAAGTGAGCGCATGAGGGGTAGAGGCCAGGAACAAGGCTGGGTTGCAGTTGTCTTGGGAAACCAAGTGGGGAAGCCAGCAGGGAGGTTTGTGATTGCTCAGAGTGCTCAGATAAAAAAAACTCTGTGGCAAGGAACATCTCTTTCAGAGGACTTTGACAGAGCTATTCCAGCTGACTGATGAAAAATCAACATCAGATGCCTCAAAAAGAGATGCTTCTCTTGGATTTGCTGTTTTTTCTACCTTCGGAGAAAGAAAGTTGAGTGATAAAGCGGTGCTTCCTCTTTAACAAGGTTTCAAGTCTATTTCATGGAACACATCTGGTAAGATGCTCAGCAAAAGAGTACTCCGTGGTCAAATACATTTGGAAAAATGCCAGATATTATCTTCTTTATGATTTACAATGTGCATTAGCATATTAAAGGTTCTGAAAAGTCCTGCTTGTTTAACTTTGTTATCCTTGTTTAATGCAGTATTTCTCAAAATTGCTTGATTATGGAACCCTTTTCTTTCATAACACATCTTAATTTCCCAAGGTACACTTATTATGAGCAATGAGCTTTGAGAAATACTTTTCTAGAACTTTTGTTACATTTGTCCTGTGGACTCAATTATAATGACAAAATCCACCTTGATTCAATGCCAAGGAGATCATAGAAAACATTTGCCTTCATAGTACAAATGAATTAATGCCAGGTGTGGACACAATGCTTTCCAGAGAAAGTCTTTTTATTTATTTATATTAAGTATCTATTTCCAAAAAGGACTTGGAAATGGTGCGTGTGTTGTGTATTGTCCTCTGAGCCTGGAGAGAGATGGCCAGGATAATTATTCAGTCACAGTGACTTCTGTTTCTGAAGTGTGAATGACATGAACAGTCATGATAAACCAGCAACAGGTATGAAGTACTCTAAAGGTAACTATGTCCTCCTTCAACTCTGGCCATTAGAGGTAGGGTAATGAGGCAACATAATGGTGGCTCATATAAAAGTAGATAGAATTTCTACCAGCAAATCCATCAAATTCAGCATCTGAGAAAGGAAATCATACTTGTGGTATTGCAGAAAACAGCTGGTGAAGAGCTTGATTGTTGTGACAGGGCCTANGGATGTATCCAGAGAGAGGGGGTAGATGGGCCAAGTTGTAACAGAGCAGCCTGGAGCAAGCACATGGTCCAGGCTTAAAGATCAGTGTTTGTGTGATGGGTAAAGTGATTCTGAGGAACAGACAGGCTTGAGTGGACAAGAACAAGTATCCCTGAGGGTGGCTCTGGAATCTGGTTTACTTTGGAAATCATATTCCTTAAAAATATGATTTACAACCTCCTATAAATCTTTTGTAAACATACTCATCCCAATGAGTATGAAAATGCAAATAAGCACCCTGGTATCTTTCTGAAGTTTGTGATGGTACCTGTCTCTCCACTGATACAGAGCCTTGCCAATTTTTAAAGATATTTAAATGTCTTTGCCTCATGATGTCACTGGAGGAGGGGCTTATAATCTCCTCTCAACTCCCGACCCTTCTCCACTCATGTACATGCTCATATATACTTCCTCCAAGAAACTGACATTATTTGGCTACTCTGAAGTCAGGTGCTTATTTACCTTTCATTAAACTGGTTGACAAGGAATTTGAAAAGTGACCTTGGGGAAAGAATATGGGTTGTCCCAACTGAACCTTTAGCAAAACCATGCCAAGTTTGCCTCAGGGAACAAAAGAGTTCTGCAAAACAAGCTGAGTTGGGCACATTTTCTCACCATGAGAATATCATGTACAGTCATCTCAGCAGCAAAACTCAAAGCCACATGGACCAAGTGTGTGGTCGGGAATATTAACAATGCATTTTAATTTGAAGGCACTTCTGCCTGTAGGGTTTTGGGCACTTAAACAGAAAAAATAACTAAAAACAAAAGAAAATCAAGTAAAATGACAGGGCGATCATAATCTGTGGCCTATAAGCAGAGAATTGCCATGACTCCTAATAACATGTAAATTAGCAAGGTTTATGGAGTGTAACAGATACAAGATAGTAAGAATATAGAAGGAATAATATGTATAATGCCATTGTTTATTGGTATAAAATGACTCTAAGATACCCACGGACTGAAGCTATATAACTTGCAAACCACAGGAAACTCAAAAGTGCCCAAACACTAACATTGAATCTTAGTTCTCAAGGTGTACTCCATCTGTGGCTTGATTGATCTTCTATGTGGCAAGAGAAACCCTTCCAATACTTTATGATCCTGGCAAGCATCAGTAGTCAGGGTTACTATTGCTGAGGGTCAAGGACAGGGCTAGAATAAACTTCTACAGGGAAGCTGGAAGGATGTATAGGGAAATAGAAGCAGGAGGCCACTAGTAGCTGAGTGTAAGTGGCTTGGAATGGGGGCATATTATTAGGACAAGAAGTGGCGTTCTCCCAAAATACAGTGCAGGATTTAAGTCTAACAGCCAGAAACAGAATGGATTTTTGGAATTAACAGCAATCACCAGAGGCCAATGCACAGAGTCCAGTGGGGATATCAAGTCATAAAGGTTGAAAGCCAAAGGAGGCAAGTGAGCGCATGAGGGGTAGAGGCCAGGAACAAGGCTGGGTTGCAGTTGTCTTGGGAAACCAAGTGGGGAAGCCAGCAGGGAGGTTTGTGATTGCTCAGAGTGCTCAGATAAAAAAAACTCTGTGGCAAGGAACATCTCTTTCAGAGGACTTTGACAGAGCTATTCCAGCTGACTGATGAAAAATCAACATCAGATGCCTCAAAAAGAGATGCTTCTCTTGGATTTGCTGTTTTTTCTACCTTCGGAGAAAGAAAGTTGAGTGATAAAGCGGTGCTTCCTCTTTAACAAGGTTTCAAGTCTATTTCATGGAACACATCTGGTAAGATGCTCAGCAAAAGAGTACTCCGTGGTCAAATACATTTGGAAAAATGCCAGATATTATCTTCTTTATGATTTACAATGTGCATTAGCATATTAAAGGTTCTGAAAAGTCCTGCTTGTTTAACTTTGTTATCCTTGTTTAATGCAGTATTTCTCAAAATTGCTTGATTATGGAACCCTTTTCTTTCATAACACATCTTAATTTCCCAAGGTACACTTATTATGAGCAATGAGCTTTGAGAAATACTTTTCTAGAACTTTTGTTACATTTGTCCTGTGGACTCAATTATAATGACAAAATCCACCTTGATTCAATGCCAAGGAGATCATAGAAAACATTTGCCTTCATAGTACAAATGAATTAATGCCAGGTGTGGACACAATGCTTTCCAGAGAAAGTCTTTTTATTTATTTATATTAAGTATCTATTTCCAAAAAGGACTTGGAAATGGTGCGTGTGTTGTGTATTGTCCTCTGAGCCTGGAGAGAGATGGCCAGGATAATTATTCAGTCACAGTGACTTCTGTTTCTGAAGTGTGAATGACATGAACAGTCATGATAAACCAGCAACAGGTATGAAGTACTCTAAAGGTAACTATGTCCTTCTTCAAGTCTGGCCATTAGAGGTAGGGTAATGAGGCAACATAATGGTGGCTCATATAAAAGTAGATAGAATTTCTACCAGCAAATCCATCAAATTCAGCATCTGAGAAAGGAAATCATACTTGTGGTATTGCAGAAAACAGCTGGTGAAGAGCTTGATTGTTGTGACAGGGCCTAGGTATGAAACAGTCCTTAAAGTCTTTTGCAGATGGAACTGACCTCAACACACAATGTTTAAGTCAATCAAAGGAGTCAGTATGGGATCTTGGCTAGGCTGGCATGTATTACATTCTTCCATAACTTTTCAATAACAGCATTTTCTGCTCAAAGCAGACAACTTAGACTGATACAGAGGGCCACAGGCTCCTTCATTTTCCTGCTTCTACAGAGAGAACTACTTGGTGAACAAAGACCAGGAGCAATCTGATATTTTTCCTGACCTACCTCTTCCTCAAGATCAAGGTCGTGGCCTTAGGGTGCATGCTAAGTCTCTTCAGTCATGTCTGATTCTTTGTGACCCCATGGACTATAGCCTGCCAGGCTTCTCTGTCCATGAGCTTTCCCAGGCAAGAATACTGGAGCGGGTTGCCATTTCCTCCTCCAGGGGATCTTCCCAACCCAGGGATGCAACCCGCATCTCTCATGTCTCTTGCACTGGCAGGTGGGTTCTTTACCATTAGCATCACCTGGGAAGCCCAACCTTAGTGTGAGTGTGCCTTTTCCAGCAAGGTACCAGCGTGGCCTTGAGAGCAAGATAGCTAATGACCTTGCTCAAGTCTGAGTGAAGACTGATCTTTTGCATTGTGATTGATAGAACAAGATTTGGTTACTTTCAACTCCCTTTCTGGAGCTTTATATTTCCAATTATATTTAACCCGAAGTGGATTTTTTTTGTAATGCTACTGCAGGTTGTAAAGGATTTACTCTTTAGTATAGAAATAAGGGTAGAAAGGGATTAAGAAACATGGAGGAGAGAGAAGTTCTAACTTCTCCAACATATAGAGGAGTTCTCTAATTGGAGTTTCAGGAGGATAGAATAAAGAGAATGTGGAAGAAGCAATCATTTAGGAGATAATGGTCAAAAGTTTCCAGAACTTAAAATTAAAAAGNTCTGAAAAGTCCTGCTTGTTTAACTTTGTTATCCTTGTTTAATGCAGTATTTCTCAAAATTGCTTGATTATGGAACCCTTTTCTTTCATAACACATCTTAATTTCCCAAGGTACACTTATTATGAGCAATGAGCTTTGAGAAATACTTTTCTAGAACTTTTGTTACATTTGTCCTGTGGACTCAATTATAATGACAAAATCCACCTTGATTCAATGCCAAGGAGATCATAGAAAACATTTGCCTTCATAGTACAAATGAATTAATGCCAGGTGTGGACACAATGCTTTCCAGAGAAAGTCTTTTTATTTATTTATATTAAGTATCTATTTCCAAAAAGGACTTGGAAATGGTGCGTGTGTTGTGTATTGTCCTCTGAGCCTGGAGAGAGATGGCCAGGATAATTATTCAGTCACAGTGACTTCTGTTTCTGAAGTGTGAATGACATGAACAGTCATGATAAACCAGCAACAGGTATGAAGTACTCTAAAGGTAACTATGTCCTCCTTCAACTCTGGCCATTAGAGGTAGGGTAATGAGGCAACATAATGGTGGCTCATATAAAAGTAGATAGAATTTCTACCAGCAAATCCATCAAATTCAGCATCTGAGAAAGGAAATCATACTTGTGGTATTGCAGAAAACAGCTGGTGAAGAGCTTGATTGTTGTGACAGGGCCTAGGTATGAAACAGTCCTTAAAGCCTTTTGCAGATGGAACTGACCTCAACACACAATGTTTAAGTCAATCAAAGGAGTCAGCATGGGATCTTGGCTAGGCTGGCATGTATTACATTCTTCCATAACTTTTCAATAACAGCATTTTCTGCTCAAAGCAGACAACTTAGACTGATACAGAGGGCCACAGGCTCCTTCATTTTCCTGCTTCTACAGAGAGAACTACTTGGTGAACAAAGACCAGGAGCAATCTGATATTTTTCCTGACCTACCTCTTCCTCAAGATCAAGGTCGTGGCCTTAGTGTGCATGCTAAGTCTCTTCAGTCATGTCTGACTCTTTGTGACCCCATGGACTATAGCCTGCCAGGCTTCTCTGTCCATGAGCTTTCCCAGGCAAGAATACTGGAGCGGGTTGCCATTTCCTCCTCAGGGGATCTTCCCAACCCAGGGATGCAACCCGCATCTCTCATGTCTCTTGCACTGGCAGGTGGGTTCTTTACCATTAGCACCACCTGGGAAGCCCAACCTTAGTGTGAGTGTGCCTTTTCCAGCGAGGTACCAGCGTGGCCTTGAGAGCAAGATAGCTAATGACCTTGCTCAAGTCTGAGTGAAGACTGAGCTTTTGCATTGTGATTGATAGAACAAGATTTGGTTACTTCCAACTCCCTTTCTGGAGCTTTATATTTCCAATTATATTTAACCAGAAGTGGATTTTTTTGTAATGCTACTGCAGGTTGTAAAGGATTTACTTTTTAGTATAGATATAAGGGTAGAAAGGGATTAAGAAACATGGAGGAGACAGAAGTTCTAACTTCTCCAACATATACAGGAGTTCTCTAATCGGAGTTTCACGAGGATAGAATAAAGAGAATGTGGAAGAAGCAATCATTTAGGAGATAATGGTCAAAAGTTTACAGGACTTAAAATTAAAAAAACACAACTGATTTTCAGATTTGGAAATCCAAGATCCTAGGCAAAAATAAAAAGAAAGTCTCTTACAGATGTAAATCTTAGTGAAACTACAAAGCATCAAAGGCAAGGGAAATGCTTGCAAAACAAGTAGAGAGTCCAGACCTTTTACAAGACATTGCAAATAACCTAATGGAGTAATTTTTGTACAACAATGAAAACTAGAAGACAATGAACAGTATCTCTAAAGTGCTGAATGAAAATAATTCTCAACCAACAATGGAATACATGGTGAAAGGATCTTTCAAGGGAAGAGGGAAAGAATAACAAATGCACGCTACAAAAAACCCAGATAACAGAATTTACCACCAACAGATTCAGGTAAAAGTAATGCCAGGTGAAAAGTCTCACATGCAGAAAGGAATTACCCAGAAAGGTTTCCATAAAAATGTAGGTAAATCTAAACAAATATTGACTATATAAAACAATAGCATTTATTTTGTCACGTTAAAAAATACAGACCAAATACTGGACAACAATAACATATAATTCGAGAAGTTTGATTAGGTCTGAAGCACTAGACTCTTTGTTTTGGGGGAACAAATAGAAAGATATAAAGATATTGATCAACATTTAATTTTTTAAAGCATACATGTTAAACTACCTGGGGTAACTACTAAAAAGTGGATATGCAAAATATAAATTTAAATCTCATAGAAGACAAAAAAGGAAAGAAAAAACGGTGGTGGGGATAAGCTAGCAAGTGGTTAATCACAGTATAAGAGGCATTTGCATTTAAAAAAAAGACATTTCAAATAAAACCCAGATCATTATGAGGAATTCTCTGCCATCATTTCTTCCAGATTTCCCCTGGTTCCTACTTTCACTGTCCTGCATTCATCAGCAGCATCCCAAAGAGAAGATGACTCAGAGGCAGGACATTAAAAGGACCACGGAACGATGGAAGGTCTAAGGATGGGAGACTGAGGGAAGGGAGGCAGGGAGAAAGTCTATTCTGACTGAAGGGTTGGTCACATGCTATGATCTAAGAAAACCNACTAAGATTTACATCTGTAAGAGACTTTCTTTTTATTTTTGCCTAGGATCTTGGATTTCCAAATCTGAAAATCAGTTGTGTTTTTTTAATTTTAAGTCCTGTAAACTTTTGACCATTATCTCCTAAATGATTGCTTCTTCCACATTCTCTTTATTCTATCCTCGTGAAACTCCGATTAGAGAACTCCTGTATATGTTGGAGAAGTTAGAACTTCTGTCTCCTCCATGTTTCTTAATCCCTTTCTACCCTTATATCTATACTAAAAAGTAAATCCTTTACAACCTGCAGTAGCATTACAAAAAAATCCACTTCTGGTTAAATATAATTGGAAATATAAAGCTCCAGAAAGGGAGTTGGAAGTAACCAAATCTTGTTCTATCAATCACAATGCAAAAGCTCAGTCTTCACTCAGACTTGAGCAAGGTCATTAGCTATCTTGCTCTCAAGGCCACGCTGGTACCTCGCTGGAAAAGGCACACTCACACTAAGGTTGGGCTTCCCAGGTGGTGCTAATGGTAAAGAACCCACCTGCCAGTGCAAGAGACATGAGAGATGCGGGTTGCATCCCTGGGTTGGGAAGATCCCC
>SJYW01003219.1:81979-93188 GCA_006410735.1 Raphicerus campestris | reverse complement strand
GGGATTTTCCAGGCAAGAGTACTAGACTGGGGTGCCATTGCCGTCTCCAGAATAGTCTGTTTCAGGCAACCCTTACTACATTCTGCCATGACAGGTAAACCTTGATTTAAAACACCCAGAAGTGTCATTCTAGTTCCTTCGAATTGCCTATCACTAAGCTGTTAGGGTTTCCCTGGTGGCTCAGAGGGTAAAGCGTCTGCCTACAATGTGGGAAACCTGGGTTCTGTCCCTGAGTCGGGAAGATCCCCTGGAGAAGGAAAAGGCAACCCACTCCAGTACTGTTGCCTGGAAAATCCTATGGACTGGGAAGCCTGGTAGGCTACACTCCACGGGGTCGCAAAGAGTGGGGCAGGAATGAATGACTGCNGAAGATCCCCTGGAGAAGGAAAAGGCAACCCACTCCAGTACTGTTGCCTGGAAAATCCTATGGACTGGGAAGCCTGGTAGGCTACACTCCACGGGGTCGCAAAGAGTGGGGCAGGAATGAATGACTGCACTTTCACTTTCACTTTAAGCTGTTCTGAAACACAGACATCTTATGGGAAAGTCTTAAAGGTCTCCAAGCTCAGGCTTAAGGGAGGAAAGTGAAGAGAATTAAATATAAGTTCTTCAGGAGAAGGAAAAGGAATGCAATATCCCAGGTAAAGAACCTGGAATAGGATCATCTCCTGAGAGCCAGAAAGGAAATTATACGCTGATATTGGGAATCAATGTACCCACAGTTTGTATTCAAGTCAGATTTGAATTCCTCTTTCTTCCCATGTGTTTTAGGCACAGTGGCAAATCATCTTCTACATGGAATGGAAGGATGAGATGAATGTCTGACCCCTCTGAAATGTTTGCTTTGAGAATCCTATAGAACTAACAGCTCATCCTGAAACAAGACTTGCCTGGTTTTAGCCTCTCTCTCTGCCAACCAATTTCACTGAAAGTTTGTTTCAGCTCTGCCTCATTAGTGGGAATAAAATAAGCTTCAACAGAAAAAAAAAAAGAGGTGGGGTAGAAAGATGATTAAATCCATTTCTAGCTCAGAATGCTATTCTGGGATGTGTGGGGACTTACATTCATGGACACAGAGATGAACATTTCAGATCTGGAACCAACTCAAACCACAAGGAGGCAAGGAAAAGGGGGAGCAGGAGCTTTCTCCTACCTTCTGTGGCTCCAGTCTCCACAGTGCCTTTCAGCTGGCTGAAGCACCATAGTGTGTCCTGGGTGAGTGCCCCAAGTCCTGAAAGCAACACAAGGAGACACTTGGGGTTAGGTGAGGGCCCCCAGTTGTCCTGAAGAGACCAACAAGGAAAGAAACACAGAGTGTAATCTATGCACTTCTAGAAGAAGACTTGCACACCAGGTATCATCTTGGGGAGAGGAGAACCTCGTGGTTCCTAGAAGGATGCCCGGTCTGCAAGTATGGCGTCCTGCAGCAAATCACAGCTCTGGCTGCTCCATCTGACTGTGCCAGGACCAGTCTGAGCTGGAGCAACCCGAGCTGTCCCTTCTCGGCCCCTGGCAGTGTCCTGGAGCAGTTACAGCCGGCCTGTGGCCACACCCTGGGTGACTGCCCCTTTTCATGGGAACGCTAAGGCTGGCCATTGTTTCCCCGCCGATGGTGGAGAGAGAAAGAGGCAGTTTGTCAGAGGGGAGAGAGGAAAAGAAAGGCAACTTTTTTTTTTTTAAACTGGTCTCACAGCTTGCATGGCTGAATGGCCAGTAAGGGGTCAGATACTCAGAGAACTCCCATCTCTCTTGTTCCCTTCTTGACTGCTTGCCAAAGTCGGAGCTGACTGGAGAGTAGAGGAAAGTGAAACAGGGTTGGTGATGGGGGTTGGGGGGTGGCTAACACAGGGCTGGGGATTCAGTTCTGACGAACGTGTTGCCTGTTTTGGTCGGTGGGGATGTCTGTTTCAAATTCGAATTGGACCTTTGGTAGGGTTAGATTTTCTGACTTACTATGATTTCCAATTCCCCAAAATATATGTATCCAATACTAATGCATATACTTATATATATATTTGTACACACACACACACATATATATTCAAGTCAAAATGGCCCTTTTCAGAACATTTTTGGATGGCAGCAGTGGCAGAATACTTATCAACAGCACGGATGTTCCTTTCAGTTCCACTATGTTTTACAATTAAGGGGAATATTGCATCATCAAATTTTGGCAGAGTGTATCAATTTAAGAATGATTATATTAGCAGAAAAAAATCAAATATTGAAGCCAAACTGACCTTTTGAAAACACACAGAGAGCTAAGCACCAACCTTATCACCCATGACAGACTTTTCCTGGACTGCTACATGGAAACCCTCGCTCATGTTATCACTTGAGAGAGGCATTGTTGCCCATCTGCTTTTCTCACTGTTGCTGATGGCATATTGGATGGAAGCTGCACAGGGTCATCACACAGAGGATACACTCTGCAGTCAGCTGGGGTTTGTAGTTTGGCTCTTACCTGACACAAGTCCCCACACATGATGAGTCTGTGTTTTCCATTTTAAAAATGACAGTAATAATACAGTACCCATCTCTTAGAGTTGTCCATTTTGAAGGCACTTAACACAGGCAAGCAACTTGATAAAGAATATTATAATTGGTGAAGGACCTAAAATGTTCACTAGTTAATAAAAACAAGAACTTAAGCTGAGCAAATTTCAGTTAGTATGAAGTACACACTGCGCTAAATACTTTAAATGCATTAGCCCATTCTCACATCTCCTCTCACTACAAGGAGGGTACTACTAGAATCCCACTTTACAGGTGAAGAACCTGAGACCCAGGAAGTTTTCAGAACTCATCTGAGACCATACCTAGGACGTGGCTGAGCTGAGATTTCCACTCTGGCTGTCTGAATTCCAGTATCACCTCTTTGCCAAAGTCATCCTACCTATCCTACCCATGAAATCCCAATATTCCCAGTGCGTCCAGGTCGGCCTGGCCATCTAATAGAGTCCTTAGGCCCAGTCATGCTACACAGCTTTAACTAAAGTCTCATTTGGAAAGCTGAGCTAGAATACAGTTCCAGATGTCAGTAATGAAAATACCTATCTCTCCTCTAAGACTACACAGGGCTATAATTTCTCTATAAAATTAGCTTCTGGGAGAGAATACAAAGGCATTTCACAGCATTTATTAGTGTATAGAGAGGCCACAACCCACAAGCCTATTGCTGATCCTTTTTTATATTTCTGAGGCTTCCCTGGTAGCTCAGCTGGTTAAGAATCCACCTGCAACCTGGATTTCTAGCTTGTATTTCTAGCTCTGGCCTTGGATTGCAATGTCAGGCTTTCTTTCATAAGTTTCTACTCTTCCTTTGTGAGTCATGCTAGTCGTCTCTAAACTGCCAGTTCTACTGTTGGGTCTGGACTGCTTCTATCTCTTAGGGAATACCAGTTACAGATAAACAGATAAAGCTCTTCCTGATGTTGGTCCTGGTGCAAGTCCTAGACCAGTGGGTCTAACTCCTTACTTAGACTCTAAGTGTAGACTCTGCATCTGTCATCACACAAAAAAAGGGCTTTAAAATAAGCAGACATATATAACTCTGAAACACACACATACCGAGGCAGATTTAAATATGGGCCTTTCCATTTGAGCAACATGGGTGAACCTAGAGATTACCATCCTCAGTGAAGTAAGTCAAAAGAGAAAGACTATTAAATGATATCACTTATATTTGTAACCTAAAGTATGACACAAATGATCCTATCCATTCAGAGAACAGACTGGTGGTTGCCAAGGGGGAGGTGGGAGGGGGAGGGATGGATCAGGAGCTTGGGATTAACAGAAACAGACCACTATATATAGGATGGATAAACAACAAGGTTCTACTGGGTAGCACTGATAATTATATTTAATAACCTGTTAAACCATAATGGAAAAAATAAGAAAAAGAATGTACATATATATACATATATATGTAACTGAATCACTTTGCTACACACCAGACATCGACATATTATAAATCTATACTTCAACAATTAAAAAAAAAATACGGGCCTTTGTATGAGTATTCATTTTTCTTCATGAAATTTTCGCTTTAGATAGAAGCTTGCTTATTGTCAATCAACTTATTTCACACGTGAAAAGACCAAGTCATAGAGAATTCCTAATTTGCTGAGAGTTACAGAGACCAACAGAGATCATGTGACCAACATCAGTGACATTTCCAACCATCACCCACAAATATGGTTGCCTAGGCCCATGAGCTCTGTTGATTAGTATGAGAGGTCAAAGCAGCCAATGTTCCTGCCAGTTTTCTCATCCAAGGACGTCTTCAGACCCAGTTTCTGTCTTCCACTAAGATCATTGCCTAGTGATGGCATTAGTGTTGTAAAGAGAGTTTGGATCATGACCTCTCTATCCTAAAAGAGCTAGATGGCAGCTAAAAACACAAATGCCTTGATCAATTAGGATGGGAAAGGCTGGCTAGCTGTCAGATGCTCAGCAGAGTTGAAACATGACCTGAGTCAGTGATCACCTCAGAAATGGCAGGGATGGTGGGACCTATACAAAGTGGGCAGCAGCTACTCAGTACCAGTTAATCGCTGCCATGGAAGATTTTAGTCCAGTGTTACTGGATTGCCTGGATTTTAATTTTCAGAAGAAGCAGGAAATCTGGATTATTATGCATAAACTCAAAATTTTTACATGTAGTCAATCAATTCAAATTTGAACACTGTGTGTCTGAGCTAACACAGGGCAAACACATCACATCTGCACATTGAGTATGATCTCTATGTCACCAATTTGCAAACCTCAGGCTAGAATATCTGAACTGAATGACACCTTAGATAGTACCTAGTCCGATTCTTTCCATTTGACAGATTAGGAAGCAAGACCCCAAGAGGGGAGAGGACTCACAATACAGTAAAGGTACGGTTGCAGACCTAGAACTCTAAGATGACAGCTTTATTTCTGATACCAGATTTTTCTTTTACCACCAGGCTCCCTCTTATGGTGATGATTTAGTAAGATACCTGTCTGGTTTAGTGAATGTTCTTTAGGGAAGTATATTAATTTCTAAAGTGGATGGGCTGGGAGAAAGAAATTGACATGGGTGAGAAAGGTGAATGTGTTTCTCTTAAACTGTCCACCTTGAGCCTTTCCCTGAACCTTGGTACCAAACGGCACTCCAGTCACTATGGTAATGTTGTCAATAAGCCATTCTTTACCAGATCACATAGCTACACCTCCCAGAAGATGCTTATTCCTTTCTTCTCACAAATATGGCCCAGGAAGGTCTGAGTGTTACTTACTGGAGGGCCAGGAGGAGAGCCTGATGGCATGCACCTGTCTTCTTTCTAGGTTCATGTAAAGAGCTGATTTGATCAGCCCTTGGAGAGCATGTGGTCCAATTGCCTCATTAAAATCGGAGGACCCTGGGGCCCAGAGGGGACACACAGTGAGTTCACAGCAGAGTCAGAGCTAGCTGCCAGTGCCCCTCTGCCCAGCACTGGCTCTCTTCTTGCGCTGCCCCAGCGGGGCCCTTTCGGAGTTGGGGGTCAGCCTTTGTGCTGCCTCTTCTGTGCCAACTTGGCTGCGGGAATACAATGAACAGAGGGTGTGACATGCAGCCAATAAAGCTCCTTGTTGATTGGGAGACTGCTGTAAAGAGTTATTTTCAGGGGCTTGGCATCAGCAGCATGCTTCTTTCTGTAGAAAGAGACAGCGACAGAGGCAAGAGAAGGACTTGATTCTTGCCCAGAAAACTTTTCTTTGAGAGGAATCTATTTTGCAGTTGGCTACGAGACAGCTGTAGATGTATATTCAACTACATAGAGAGAGCCTACAATTGTGCAATTCTGTGTTGTCATGAGACCATGATGCTTAAAAAAGGCTCTCACTGTGAATGTATGTCTTGCTAACACAACAGCCACAACTTAGTATAAAAACTTTTCTATCCAGAATGCTGGATCTCCGAGAGGAGAGACTGCCACATCAGAGAGAGTTAAAAATAAAAAAGAATGTATATTTGTGTATTACTGAGTCATTTGCTGTACAGCAGAGATTAATATAACATTGTAAATCATCTATATTTTAAATTTTTAAAAAGTATATTATACTATAGTTTTATATGTATACTATGCTATTATACTATAATTTTAAAAAGAGGACTCTAGACTTAGACTAATAGAAGACAGGCTTTTATTTTTATTTAAAATTTGCTGCCTTAACATCTTACATATTGCTCCATTTTTGCAATTGCCGCTGTGTTTAGCAAAAATAGGTCATTTCTACATACCCAACTTATCAGTGAGCTCATGAAGAACAGGAACATATGAACAAAAACAGTGAAGGTACTAACAAATATTATCATATTTTTATTTAATTTAAAATTGTACTTGTTTATATTTATTTGGCTGTACAGTGTCATAATTGCAGCATGTGGGATCTAATTTCCTGCATGCTTGTGTGCATGCTCAGTCATGACTGACTCTTTGCAACCCCATGGACTGTAGCCCTCCAGGCTCCTCCATCTATAGGGTTTTTCTCAGGCAAGAATACTGGAATGGATTGTCGTTTCCTCCTCCAGGAGATCTTCCTGACTCAGGGACCAAACCCAAGTCTCCTGCATTAGCAGGAGTATTCTTTACCACTACACCACCTGGGAAGAACAGGGGTCAAACAAGGTCCCCTGCATTGGGAGTGCAGAGTCTTAGCCACAGGACCACAAGGGGAGTCTCAATATGTTAGATTTTTTAAGTCAGACTTTTCCTTTGCATCGAATTGAAGCAACCATTACACTGATACCACACTGAAATCATTATTGGATTGATTTTGTTGGGTTTAGTTCACTGCAAAGGCAAAAAGATATGCCACTGAACGATGAACTCCCCAGGTCAGTAGTGCCCAATATGCTACTGGAGAAGAGCAGGGAAATAGCTCCAGAAGGAATGAAGAGGCTGAGCCAAAGTGGAAACAACACCTAGTTGTGGATGTGTCTGGTGGTGAAAGTAAAGTCAGATGCTGTAAAGAGCAATATTGCATAGGAACCTGGAATGTTAGATCCATGAATCAAGGTAAATTGGAAGTGGTCAAACAGGAGATGGCAAGAGTGAACATCGACATTTTAGTAATCAGTGAACTAAAATGGACCAGAATGGGTGAAAGTGAAAGTGAAGTTGCTCAGTCATGTCCGACTCTTTGGGACCCCATAGACTGTAGCCTACCAGGCTCCTCTGTTCATGGGATTTTCAGGCAATAGTACTGGAGTGGATTGCCATTTCCTTCTCCAGGGGATCTTCCCAACCCAGGGCTCGAAACCAGGACTCCTGCATTGTAGCCAGACACTTTATCATCTGAGCCACAACATTACCAATGGTGAATTTAATTCAAATAAGCATTATATCTACTGTCATAGGCAAGAATCCATTAGAAGAAATGGAGTAACCCTCATAGGCAACAAGAGTCTGAAATACAGTACTTGGGTGCAATCTCAAAAATGACAGAATGATCTCTGTTTNACCTCTCTATCCTAAAAGAGCTAGACGGCAGCTAAAAACACAAATGCCTTGATCAATTAGGATGGGAAAGGCTGGCTAGCTGTCAGATGCTCAGCAGAGTTGAAACATGACCTGAGTCAGTGATCACCTCAGAAATGGCAGGGATGGTGGGACCTATACAAAGTGGGCAGCAGCTACTCAGTACCAGTTAATCGCTGCCATGGAAGATTTTAGTCCAGTGTTACTGGATTGCCTGGATTTTAATTTTCAGAAGAAGCAGGAAATCTGGATTATTATGCATAAACTCAAAATTTTTACATGTAGTCAATCAATTCAAATTTGAACACTGTGTGTCTGAGCTAACACAGGGCAAACACATCACATCTGCACATTGAGTATGATCTCTATGTCACCAATTTGCAAACCTCAGGCTAGAATATCTGAACTGAATGACACCTTAGATAGTACCTAGTCCGATTCTTTCCATTTGACAGATTAGGAAGCAAGACCCCAAGAGGGGAGAGGACTCACAATACAGTAAAGGTACGGTTGCAGACCTAGAACTCTAAGATGACAGCTTTATTTCTGATACCAGATTTTTCTTTTACCACCAGGCTCCCTCTTATGGTGATGATTTAGTAAGATACCTGTCTGGTTTAGTGAATGTTCTTTAGGGAAGTATATTAATTTCTAAAGTGGATGGGCTGGGAGAAAGAAATTGACATGGGTGAGAAAGGTGAATATGTTTCTCTTAAACTGTCCACCTTGAGCCTTTCCCTGAACCTTGGTACCAAACGGCACTCCAGTCACTATGGTAATGTTGTCAATAAGCCATTCTTTACCAGATCACATAGCTACACCTCCCAGAAGATGCTTATTCCTTTCTTCTCACAAATATGGCTCAGGAAGGTCTGAGTGTTACTTACTGGAGGATGGCATGCGCCTGTCTTCTTTCTAGGTTCATGTAAAGAGCTGATTTGATCAGCCCTTGGAGAGCATGTGGTCCAATTGCCTCATTAAAATCGGAGGACCCTGGGGCCCAGAGGGGACACAGTGAGTTCACAGCAGAGTTGGAGCTGGCTGCCAGTGCCCCTCTGCCCAGCACTGGCTCTCTTCTTGCGCTGCCCCAGCAGGGCCCTTTCGGAGTTGGGGGTCAGCCTTTGTGCTGCCTCTTCTGTGCCAACTTGGCTGCGGGAATACAATGAACAGAGGGTGTGACATGCAGCCAATAAAGCTCCTTGTTGATTGGGAGACTGCTGTAAAGAGTTATTTTCAGGGGCTTGGCATCAGCAGCATGCTTCTTTCTGTAGAAAGAGACAGCGACAGAGGCAAGAGAAGGACTTGATTCTTGCCCAGAAAACTTTTCTTTGAGAGGAATCTATTTTGCAGTTGGCTACGAGACAGCTGTAGATGTATATTCAACTACATAGAGAGAGCCTACAATTGTGCAATTCTGTGTTGTCATGAGACCATGATGCTTAAAAAAGGCTCTCACTGTGAATGTATGTCTTGCTAACACAACAGCCACAACTTAGTATAAAAACTTTTCTATCTAGAATGCTGGATCTCCGAGAGGAGAGACTGCCACATCAGAGAGAGTTAAAAATAAAAAAGAATGTATATTTGTGTATTACTGAGTCATTTGCTGTACAGCAGAGATTAATATAACATTGTAAATCATCTATATTTTAAATTTTTAAAAAGTATATTATACTATAGTTTTATATGTATACTATGCTATTATACTATAATTTTAAAAAGAGGACTCTAGACTTAGACTAATAGAAGACAGGCTTTTATTTTTATTTAAAATTTGCTGCCTTAACATCTTACATATTGCTCCATTTTTGCAATTGCCGCTGTGTTTAGCAAAAATAGGTCATTTCTACATACCCAACTTATCAGTGAGCTCATGAAGAACAGGAACATATGAACAAAAACAGTGAAGGTACTAACAAATATTATCATATTTTTATTTAATTTAACATTGTACTTGTTTATATTTATTTGGCTGTACAGTGTCATAATTGCAGCATGTGGGATCTAATTTCCTGCATGCTTGTGTGCATGCTCAGTCATGACTGACTCTTTGCAACCCCATGGACTGTAGCCCTCCAGGCTCCTCCATCTATAGGGTTTTTCTCAGGCAAGAATACTGGAATGGATTGTCGTTTCCTCCTCCAGGAGATCTTCCTGACTCAGGGACCAAACCCAAGTCTCCTGCATTAGCAGGAGTATTCTTTACCACTACACCACCTGGGAAGAACAGGGGTCAAACAAGGTCCCCTGCATTGGGAGTGCAGAGTCTTAGCCACAGGACCACAAGGGGAGTCTCAATATGTTAGATTTTTTAAGTCAGACTTTTCCTTTGCATCGAATTGAAGCAACCATTACACTGATACCACACTGAAATCATTATTGGATTGATTTTGTTGGGTTTAGTTCACTGCAAAGGCAAAAAGATATGCCACTGAACGATGAACTCCCCAGGTCAGTAGTGCCCAATATGCTACTGGAGAAGAGCAGGGAAATAGCTCCAGAAGGAATGAAGAGGCTGAGCCAAAGTGGAAACAACACCTAGTTGTGGATGTGTCTGGTGGTGAAAGTAAAGTCAGATGCTGTAAAGAGCAATATTGCATAGGAACCTGGAATGTTAGATCCATGAATCAAGGTAAATTGGAAGTGGTCAAACAGGAGATGGCAAGAGTGAACATCGACATTTTAGTAATCAGTGAACTAAAATGGACCAGAATGGGTGAAAGTGAAAGTGAAGTTGCTCAGTCATGTCCGACTCTTTGGGACCCCATAGACTGTAGCCTACCAGGCTCCTCTGTTCATGGGATTTTCAGGCAATAGTACTGGAGTGGATTGCCATTTCCTTCTCCAGGGGATCTTCCCAACCCAGGGCTCGAAACCAGGACTCCTGCATTGTAGCCAGACACTTTATCATCTGAGCCACAACATTACCAATGGTGAATTTAATTCAAATAAGCATTATATCTACTGTCATAGGCAAGAATCCATTAGAAGAAATGGAGTAACCCTCATAGGCAACAAGAGTCTGAAATACAGTACTTGGGTGCAATCTCAAAAATGACAGAATGATCTCTGTTTGTTTCCAAGGCAAACCATTCAGTATCACAGCAATCCAAGTCTATGCCCCAATCACTAATGCCAAAGAAGCTGAAGTTGAACAGTTCTATGAAGACTTACAAGACCGTCTAGAACTAACACCAAAAGAAGATGTCCTTTTTATCATAGGGGACTGGAATGCAAAAGAAGGAAGTCAAGAGATAGCTGGAGTAACAGGCAAATTTGACCTTGGAGTACAGAATGAAGCAGGGCAAAGTCTAATAGAGTTTTACCAAGAGAATGCACTGGTCATAGAAAACACCCCCTTCCAACAACACAAGAGAAGACTCTATACATGGACACCACCAGATGGTCAATACTGAAATCAGATTGATTACATTCTCTGAAGCTGAAGATGGAGAGGCTCTATATGGTCAGCAAAAACAAGACCAAGAGCTGACTGTGGCTCAGATCATAAACTCCTTATGCCAAATTCAGACTTAAATTGAAGAAACTAGAGAAAATCACTAGATCATTGAGGTATGACCTAAATCAAATCCCTTACGATTATACAGTGGAAGTGACAAACAGATTCTGGGTATTAGATCTGACATAGTGCCTGAAGAATTATAGATGGAGGTTTGTAACACTGTACAGAAAGCAGTGATCAAAATTATCAAGAA
>SJYW01003219.1:70602-81805 GCA_006410735.1 Raphicerus campestris | reverse complement strand
TTGTTTATATTTATTTGGCTGTACAGTGTCATAATTGCAGCATGTGGGATCTAATTTCCTGCATGCTTGTGTGCATGCTCAGTCATGACTGACTCTTTGCAACCCCATGGACTGTAGCCCTCCAGGCTCCTCCATCTATAGGGTTTTTCTCAGGCAAGAATACTGGAATGGATTGTCGTTTCCTCCTCCAGGAGATCTTCCTGACTCAGGGACCAAACCCAAGTCTCCTGCATTAGCAGGAGTATTCTTTACCACTACACCACCTGGGAAGAACAGGGGTCAAACAAGGTCCCCCTGCATTGGGAGTGCAGAGTCTTAGCCACAGGACCACAAGGGGAGTCTCAATATGTTAGATTTTTTAAGTCAGACTTTTCCTTTGCATCGAATTGAAGCAACCATTACACTGATACCACACTGAAATCATTATTGGATTGATTTTGTTGGGTTTAGTTCACTGCAAAGGCAAAAAGATATGCCACTGAAT
The DNA here is from genome assembly GCA_006410735.1 of Raphicerus campestris. NCBI lineage: Eukaryota > Metazoa > Chordata > Mammalia > Artiodactyla > Bovidae > Raphicerus > Raphicerus campestris. The sequence continues at coordinate 81,321 of SJYW01003219.1, read as the reverse complement.
GATGAACTCCCCAGGTCAGTAGTGCCCAATATGCTACTGGCAAAGAGCAGGGAAATAGCTCCAGAAGGAATGAAGAGGCTGAGCCAAAGTGGAAACAACACCTAGTTGTGGATGTGTCTGGTGGTGAAAGTAAAGTCAGATGCTGTAAAGAGCAATATTGCATAGGAACCTGGAATGTTAGATCCATGAATCAAGGTAAATTGGAAGTGGTCAAACAGGAGATGGCAAGAGTGAACATCGACATTTTAGTAATCAGTGAACTAAAATGGACCAGAATGGGTGAAAGTGAAAGTGAAGTTGCTCAGTCATGTCCGACTCTTTGGGACCCCATAGACTGTAGCCTACCAGGCTCCTCTGTTCATGGGATTTTCAGGCAATAGTACTGGAGTGGATTGCCATTTCCTTCTCCAGGGGATCTTCCCAACCCAGGGCTCGAAACCAGGACTCCTGCATTGTAGCCAGACACTTTATCATCTGAGCCACAACATTACCAATGGTGAATTTAATTCAAATAAGCATTATATCTACTGTCATAGGCAAGAATCCATTAGAAGAAATGGAGTAACCCTCATAGGCAACAAGAGTCTGAAATACAGTACTTGGGTGCAATCTCAAAAATGACAGAATGATCTCTGTTTGTTTCCAAGGCAAACCATTCAGTATCACAGCAATCCAAGTCTATGCCCCAATCACTAATGCCAAAGAAGCTGAAGTTGAACAGTTCTATGAAGACTTACAAGACCGTCTAGAACTAACACCAAAAGAAGATGTCCTTTTTATCATAGGGGACTGGAATGCAAAAGAAGGAAGTCAAGAGATAGCTGGAGTAACAGGCAAATTTGACCTTGGAGTACAGAATGAAGCAGGGCAAAGTCTAATAGAGTTTTACCAAGAGAATGCACTGGTCATAGAAAACACCCCCTTCCAACAACACAAGAGAAGACTCTACACATGGACACCACCAGATGGTCAATACTGAAATCAGATTGATTACATTCTCTGAAGCTGAAGATGGAGAGGCTCTATATGGTCAGCAAAAACAAGACCAAGAGCTGACTGTGGCTCAGATCATAAACTCCTTATGCCAAATTCAGACTTAAATTGAAGAAACTAGAGAAAATCACTAGATCATTGAGGTATGACCTAAATCAAATCCCTTACGATTATACAGTGGAAGTGACAAACAGATTCTGGGTATTAGATCTGACATAGTGCCTGAAGAATTATAGATGGAGGTTTGTAACACTGTACAGAAAGCAGTGATCAAAATTATCAAGAAAAAGAAATTCAAAACGGTAAAATTGTTGTCTGAGGAGGCCTTACAAATAGCTGAGAAAAGAAGAGAAGTAAAAGCAAAAGAGAAAAGGAAAGATATACCCATCTAAATGCAGAGTACCAAAGAATAGCAAGGAGAGATGAGAAAGCCTTCTAAGTGAACAATGCAGAGAAATATAGGAAGAAAATAGACTGGAAAAGACTAGAGAGCTCTTCAAGAAAATTAGAGATACCAAGGGAGCATTTCATCCAAAGATGGGCACAATAAAGGACAGAAACAGTATAGACCTAACAGAAGCAGAAGATATTAAGAAGAGGTGGCAAGGATACACAGAAGAACTATACAAAAAAGATCTTAATGATACAGATAACTATGATGGTGTGATCACTCACCTAGAGCCACACATCTTGGGAGTGTGAAGTCAAGTGGGCCTTAGGAAGCATTACTACAAACAAAGCTAGTGGAGGTGATGGAATTCCAGTGGACCTATTTCAAATCTTAAAAGAGGATGCTGTGAAAATGCTGCACTCAATATGCCAGCAAATTTGGAAAACTCAGCAGTGGCCACAGGACTGGAAAAGGTCAGTTCTCATTCCAATCCCAAAGAAGGGCAACGCCAAAGAATGTTCAAACTACTAAATAACTGCACTTATCTCACATGCTAGTAAAGTAAAGCTCAAAATTCTCCAAGCCATGCTTCAACAGTACATGAACTGAGAACTTCTGAAGGACTGATGCTGAAGTTGAAGCTCTAGTGATTTTGCCACCTGATGCGAAGAACTGATTCTGTAGAAAAGACCCTGATGCTGAGAAAGATTGAAGGCAGTAGGAGAAGGGGACGACAGAGGATGAGATTGTTGGATGGCATCACCAACTTGATGGACATGAGTTTGAGCAAGCTCTGAGAGTTGGTGATGGATAGAGAAGCCTGGCATGCTGCAGTCTATGGGGATCACAAAGAGCCAGAAACTACTGTGACTGAACTGAACTGATGTGGATCACAACAAAATGTGAAAAATTCTTAAAGAGATGGAAATACCAAACCATCTTACCTGCCTCTTGAGAAACCTGAATGCAGGTCAAGAAGTAACAGTTAGAACCAGACATGGAACAATGAACTGGTTCAAAACTGGGAAAGGAGTACATCAAAGCTGTATACTGTCACCCTGTTTATTTAACTTTTATGCAGAATACATCAAGTGAAGTGCCAGGCTGGATGAAGCACAAGATGGAATCAAGATTGCCAGACAAAATATCAATAACCTCAGATATGCAGATGACACCACCCTATGGCAGATATGCAGATGACACCACCCTATGGCAGATGACACCACCCAAAGAAGAAACTAAAGAGCCTCTTGATGAAAGCGAAAGCAAGAGTGATAAAGCTGGCTTAAAACTTAACATTCAAAAAATGAAGATCATGGCATCTGGTCCCATCACATCAGGGCAAACAGATGGGGAAACAATGGAAATAGTGAGAGACTTTATTTTCTTGGGCTCCAAAATCACTCTGGATGGTGACTGCAGCCATGAAATTAAAAGATGCTTGCTCCTTGGTAAGAAAGCCTATGACAAACCTAGACAGCATATTTTAAAGCAGAGATAGTACTTTGCTGATAAAGGTCTGTATAGTCAAAGTTATAGTTTTTCAAGTTATCATGTATGGATCTGAGAGTTGGACCATAAAGAAAGCTGAGTGCCGCAGAATTGATGCTTTTGAACTGTGGGGTTAGAAAAGACTCTTGAGAGTCCCTTGGACTTCAAGGGGATCAAACCAGTCAATCCTAAAAGAAATCAATCCTGAATATTCATCAGTGGGACTGAGGTTAAGGCTCCAATACTTTGGCCACCTGATGCAAAGAGCCAACTCATTGGAAAAGACCCTGATGCTGGGAAAGATGAAGGCAGGAGAAGAAGGGGAAAGCCAAGAACAAAATGGTTGGATGGTATCACTGACTCAATGGACATGAGTTTTAACAACTCTGGGAGATGGTGAAGACAGGAAAATCTGGTTTGCTGTAGTCCGTGGGGTCTCAGAGAGTCAGACATGACTGAGAGACTGAACATATTCACTGCAAGAGTTTAATCAACAAGCAAATTGTTAATTGGCTAAACTGAATTTCAAACCATCTGATGGGAGGAAGGACAAGAGGATGAGAGATAGTGGCTATATTGAGTGATTATTAAGAGAGAAAAATCCAGAAGAACTCAAGATGACTGGATGTATGAGTGAGGAAGGGACAAAGGGACAAAATCTGGGGCTGTGGGTGAGAAAGTGGAGCCGCTCATCTTTATTTTTCTTTTGATTCTACATCCTAAGAATTTATTTGCTGAACAAAAGAAAAAGTTTTTATACTCTCAAAGAAGTAAAAACAGCAATGTGCCTGACTGGAAATCTCACTCCAGTTTACTAAGCAAAGAAAATGGAAGTGCCTAAGAACTTTAAAAAGATGGATGTAAATTTTTAGATCCATCTTAGATATTGAGAAAATGAGAAGACAGCTATTCTTCCCCCAATGCATCCTAGCATGTCATTTGGGAATAGGATTAAAAAGTAGCATATATCAAAGCATTATTTTTCTCAAAGTTTTCCCTATACACAATGATTATTTTGTAATGATTTTCTATTATTTATCATAAGGTCCTAACAGATGGTTATTGTAGTCCTTTATATTCTTTAAAAAAGCTTTTGGAGCTAAACTTGACATTTATTCAACTGGACATATGTAGAGTATACAATTTGATAAATTTTGACATGTATTGAGATATGCTACCACTTTCAAACTAGATAGCATATTAAAAAGCAGAGACATTACTTTGCCAACAAAGGTCCATCTAGTCAAGGCTATAGTTTTTCCAGTGGTCATGTATGGATGTGAGAGTTGAACTGTGAAGAAGGCAGAGCACCGAAGAATTGATGCTTTTGAACTGTGGTGTTGGAGAAGACTCTTGAGAGTCCCTTGGACTGCAAGGAGATTCAACCAGTCCATCCTAAAGGAGATCAGTCCTGGGTGTTCATTGGAAGGACTGATGCTGAAGCTGAAACTCCAGTACTTTGGCCACCTCGTGCAAAGAGTTGACTCATTGGAAAAGACTCTGATGCTGGGAGGGATTGGGGGCAGGAGGAGAAGGGGAAGACAGAGGATGAGATGGCTGGATGGTATCATCGACTTGATGGACATGAGTTTGAGTGAACTCTGGGAGTTGATGATGGACAGGGAGGTCTGGCGTGCTGCGATTCATGGGGTCGCAAAGAGTCAGACACGACTGAGCGGCTGAACTGAACTGAACCACTTTCAAACATCACTCAAATCAGTATAATACATATAGCCAACACCCTCAGAATATTTCTCCTGCTCCTTTATAATCATTCTTCCCAGCTGTTGCTCACCACCCCCTACTTGCTCACCACCCCCTACCTTCCTCAACCTCTCATCTCAGGCATCTCTGATCAGTTCACTGTTACTTTTCATTCATTTGTATCCTCTATAATTTTACATAAATGAAAGTCTATATATGTACTTTTCTTCTTTTGATTTCCTTCATTCAGGAAATTAAGATTAATCCACATCTTTGTGTTAAGAGTTCATACCTTTGTATTGCTGACTAGCATTGCATTATATGGATAAAGGACAGTTTGCTGACCCATTCCCTGAATTTGAGCTGTTTCCAATTTTTTTGTTATTACAAGTAAAACTGTTAGAAACATTCATGTATAGGTATTTGCATATGCTTTTATTTCTCTTGGGTAAATACCTAGTAATGGAATAGTTGAGTATTATGGTATGTGTAATTGTTTTTAATAAGAAATGCCAATCTAAATTGATTTTTTTTTCTGAAGTGATTGTTATCACCAACAGATCTGAGAATTTCAGTTAACTCACATCCACACCAGCACACTATATAGGCAGATATTTTAGCCACCCCTCTTCAATTTTCTGGAAGAGTTTGTGTGTAGTTGGTAATATATCTTCCTTAAATGTGTGGTAGCATTCACCAGCTAGGTCATCTGGCCTGGAAGAAAGGAAGGAAAATAGGAAGGTAGAAATCTACTAAGCTATATTTATGTTCCATAACTCTTTGCCCTCAAGTATCTTCAGAATTTTTTGCCTGTTTATGTTTCCATCCAATGATAACATTCATTTGCCTTAAGAAGTTCCTAGCTTCCCACCATGGCATCCCATCATCCCCGTGGCCTCAGTGTGTTTATCCATAACACTCCCTCAGACCATGTTTCCTGCAAAAGGTAGGGTTAACCAGAGAAACCAATTATTCTAAACCTTGAGTTACTGTTTTATCATTTATAACTAATAGCACTATAAGAGATTATTTGAAAAGTTCTTACAAAATTCCTGAGAGTAGAAATATAAGTCACCATAGAAGACCATTTCTAGACACAGTATTTTTTTGTCATATCACATAGATGCTCAGAATCTTTGCTCATGTGAAATTAACTTTGAAATTTTATACATAATCAAAACAATTTTATGATATAGTTCTGGTTTCTAATAAGGTTATTGTTTCCATATCAAACCCCAGCTCCTACAGCAGACTCTGTCCTCAGATGGTTATTCTGTCTTCCATATTGTCTTTTTACTTTGTACTTTTGGGCAAATGATGTGTCAGAAACTCCTGGCTACCTAATGCATTATCTATCCTTTCTTTATATCTTACTAACAGATTCTTGATTTTGTTCATTACTGCCCACTGTCTTGTTTAAACAAAAATGCTTGGAATCATAGACTCTCTTGCAGCTAGGAATGGTCATGTGACTCATATCTGCTCCTCCTAGGAGTATCTGGAAGCATCTTTTGTCTTGTGATACAGATGCCACTTTTCCTCCATATCCCATTGTTCCCCTTTGTGCTTTCTGAAATAGTATGTGGTGACAGGAGCTTTCACAGTCTCCTAGTACTCCAAAGAAAAAGAACCACAGAGACCTTGACCCTGATATATTTAAGCCACTGAACCAACACAGCAATGGCCTACCTCTGGCTTTTCAGAGCAGAAAAAATGTCCAAGTTAATATGTTGAAGCCACTCTTTATTCAGTTACAGCTGAATCCAGTCCCCCATACACAAATGGAGAAAGAGGATGTTATCTTTGCATAATTATACAATCATTTTTAATTCTTCCACAAGAAAAACCAGCCATTTTTAGATTTGAAGAGGTACATCATTTCAGAACAATACATTTTACCCATCTTCTGGATCACTGCATTCAACCTTTAGCCAAAATGTCAAGTATCAAAGTACAAATAGTATTACATTATAATTATTTATTTACATCTATATATAGACTCTAAATTATTTAAGGGCAGGACCTATGTCTTATTCATCCTTTCACCTTTAGAACCTAAAACATCTCTTGGTACTTATTAAAAGGTCAGGAAATAAGTGTTTAATTTATTTAGACTAGCAGGAGAAGACGCTCTTTAATCCTAGGGTGGAAGCTGTTGCCACAGGATAAAAACTAGTGCTCAGATACATGATATGACAAGCAAGCAGAAAGGAGTCAGGATATAGGGTCAGCTCTCTGTCACTAAACCAGTGTCTCAGTCTTTTCATACAAAGAACATTGTACATCTCTGCAAGGATGAAAATGCCTTCAGCATCCGGGGCGGTGGGGGGCAGCGGGTGTGGGGAAACGTGCAAAAAATGAAGCCCTCATAGATGCTTTAGCAAATACTCCTCTATGTTCAGCATTTTCTGCCTGTAATTACTTTTCACCAAAGACAGCAATCATATTTTTTTAAAAAATAGCTCTCCTACTTGCTTCACTTAAAATGGATGGTGACTTTATAAAGCACAAGTGGCAAAAAGCCAAACAACAACCTGCTTATTGAATCTTATTTTCTCCTGTGCAGATTATTCACTCATTAGGTTGCCTGGAACTGAGAAGTGTGGTTTTCTATGGCCCATGGGGTCTGAGACCAACAGGAACCAGCACCAGCTCAAAATCAGTTTCTTCTCAGGCCTGCCCATGAAGGTTAGATAAGTTATTAACGCATGAAACATCCAACTCCTGAGTCATTCACAACCGAAGTTGCTTAAGTGTGAGAAGGTTGTACTTCTGCCTAAAGCCTTGCAAGATCATTTTTGGAATGGGTATTGTTGTGATAGATGCAACTCAATGGGAATGGGCAATTTTGACATTGTAAATTACCTTGTAATTTTATATACTGGAGGCCATTCTTTCAAATCCACAGGCCTATAATCCTGAGAAAGGTCATTCTTAGTGTGGAGTCTGGAGTATTTTGAAAAAAAATAGGAAAGGCAGGGTTGAAAAGCCCATTTGTCTTGCAAGTTGGGGGAATAAATTTATAACAAGGATTTTTTTAAATGAAAGTTGAATTTGCAACCATTCATTTGAACAGGCATGCCTAGACCACCTGATAAATAATACATTTGCATTGTGCTTATGAAATATGCAAATGGAGTTCAATTTGCAAATAAATGCCTTGAAGAATTCTTTTAAAACTTCAGAGGTTACCTAATCCTAGTAGTTGCCCTATTTGTATTTGTGAGGTTTTTGTTTTATTTTGTGACAGCTGCCATAAATTCAATTAAACTGTATGGCAAATGAAGTTTTGGTGGTAGCTGTTGTATGCCGCATCAAAATAGAAAGGAAGGAAATCCAGCCAGCTAAACAGGTCCAGCCAGATTTGGTACCCTTGCCCTTCACTCCCTTTATCCACAGGATTTTTCTGCTATGTTAAAAAAAAAAAAAAAGTATAAGCAATCAGGATCTGCAAAGTTAGAAGCTAAAATAATTCACTGACAGCAAACAGAAACAGAAAGCAAATCTCAGAATCTGCAGGCATGAAAAATGCTGCAAGGGATGGTCATTCAAAATGTGTTCCAGGCCATTTGGAGAGGCATGACTCAGAACACTGCCCTAAGTCAAGTTCATTAATGCCTCCTCCACAAGGTTTTACTTTCTATCATATAAAAAAAAATTATCTAAATGTTTATTTTTTTTTAATTTTACAATACTGTATTGGTTTTGCCATACATCAACATGAATGTTTAATTTTCTGAGTTTCCACAGGGCTCAAATTCTGAATTCTCTTCTCCTATTATAAGACTCGTAGCTCAGTCAGTAAAGAATCTGCCTGCAATGCAGGAGACCCAGGTTCGATTCCTGAGTCAGGAAGATCCCCTGGAGAAGGAAATGGCAACCCACTACAGTATTCTTACCTGGAGAATCCCATGGACAGAGGAGCCTGACAGGCTGCAGTCCATGGGGTCACAAGAGCCGGAAACGATTTAGTGACTAAACCACCACCACCATGAAATATTAAAAAAAAAAATATATATATATATATATATATAATAAAATCTGTTCCAGGATCACGGAGGAGCTCCTGACAGCCACTCATAGTAGGTAAGCATGTCAACATGGGCTTCTTGTAAACTGAAGCTACAAACCGTCACTGATGTATGTAACAACAGCCATCAACCTAGCATAATAGAACATGCATGCAGAAATACATGAATAAGATGCTGAAAGCCTCTTACAAATTAGATGCTCTCTCTAACTATTATATGTTGAAGTTCTGTTGTATGCTGGGTACCAAGAGAAGCAGGACCCAGAGAGTCCTCACAACAGCCCCATAAATTAAATGATTACAAGCAAAGACATGAAAGCACAGAGAGGTGGAGGAGTTTGCCTAAGAGCACGTGGCTAAGCAAGACAAACCTGGATTCAGAAGTCAGGCCTCCCTGCTCATCACATCTCCATCAGGTGTCTCTTTTATAAAAGGCAGATGCAATTTCTGTGACCTAAATTCTTGCCTACAGGTATGAGGGAAGCTTGCTGGTTAAAAGGAACCTCAAAGAGGAATCTCAAGGTACTTTGGGTAAATGGAGCATCCATTAGTAATGGTCAATTAATAAATTCAGACTTTTCTTAAAACTCTACATGCATGCTAAGTACAAAAGGTGATAGTCAAGAAGGGCATTAAAGAGGAAATGCTGTGGTTTGCTTTTGGATGATCTAAATTTTCTCCCTCTCATGCTTCTTTTAGGTCACACAGTTCTCTCACATGGGAAGAACTCATTGGCTGGGGCCCAGGATATGAGACGGAGGGTCTCTTGAAATAATCAGTTGCTTAGGGTCCCCAAATGACTAGACACATGTGGCTCACCTGCTGAACTAACCCCACTGTCATCATCAGGGAGAGGAACTATTGAGGGAAAGGCAGCTCTGAGGGGCATGAGCTCGTCAACCTCTTGCAGCTGTGTGCGAAAAAATGATGTCTGATTAATAAACAGTAGGAAGGACACAAAATGGCAGGAGAGACGAAGTGAGCTGAATGTTACTGGAATTGGGCCACTTCCCCAAGCTTTATGGCTAGTGGGTTACGTTTCTCATTACATCATTTATTCATCCAATAAACTGTTCAACAAATACTTATTGAAGGTCATCTATGTCCAGGGTTTGGGGATATGGAAAATAAGGCTGCTGTTCTCATGAAACTTATAGAGATGGAAAGAGATGGGAAGACAGACAATGAAAAAAAAACAAAACAGTCAATCCTAAAGGGACTCAACCCTGAATACTCATTGGAAGGACTGATGCTGAAGCTGAAGCTTCAGTACTTTGGCCACATGATGTGAATAACCAACTCATTGGAAAAGACCTTAATGCTGGGAAGGATTGAAGGCAAAAGGAGGAGAAGGCAGTGGAGAATGAGATGTGTGGATGACATCACCAGTTCAATTGACAAGAATTTGGGCAAACTCCAGGAGATAGTGAAGAACAGGGAGGACTGGCATGCTGCAGTCCATGGGGTCACAAAGAGTCAAATGTGACTTAGCAACTGAACAACAACAACAAGTTCTATGAAGCACAAAGAAGCTGGTTAAAGGGCATAAAAATCTACACGGGGCATTAGTTGACATAAGAAGGTCAGATAAGTCCCTTGAACAAAGTGGCATTTGAACAGACCAAAATGAGTAAGTGAACCAGATAGCAAGGAGAAGTCATTCCAGAGAGAGAGAACAGCCTTTGCAAAATCCCTAGAGTTAGTAAGTGCTTTGTGTTCTGGGAACACTATGGAAAGTAGTGTGGCTGCCGAAGTGGGAGGGGAGCAGAAGGTAACAGGACAGAGGGTGTGGCAGCAGGTAGATCATTAGGGCTGAACACTTAGGACACTACAAGGATTTTTACCTTAGACACTAAACAAAAAAAGTTACTGGAGCACCTGGCTGTGGTACAAAAAGAAACAAGAACAAATTTAAAAAAAGAAGAATTCTGTTAGGAGGCTAACGGAATAACCAAGCAAGAAATAGACTGGAATGGTAGCAGAGCAGGTATTGAGGAGTGTCGAATGTTGGATATGCAAGAAAGACAGATGTGAAGGGTGATGCCAAGATGAACTTGGCCCAAATGACTGGGAAAATGAAGTCATCGTGAGCTGAGGTCGGGGGGGGGGG
>SJYW01003219.1:52674-69472 GCA_006410735.1 Raphicerus campestris | reverse complement strand
AAAAAAAAAAAAAAAGTATAAGCAATCAGGATCTGCAAAGTTAGAAGCTAAAATAATTCACTGACAGCAAACAGAAACAGAAAGCAAATCTCAGAATCTGCAGGCATGAAAAATGCTGCAAGGGATGGTCATTCAAAATGTGTTCCAGGCCATTTGGAGAGGCATGACTCAGAACACTGCCCTAAGTCAAGTTCATTAATGCCTCCTCCACAAGGTTTTACTTTCTATCATATAAAAAAAAATTATCTAAATGTTTATTTTTTTTTAATTTTACAATACTGTATTGGTTTTGCCATACATCAACATGAATGTTTAATTTTCTGAGTTTCCACAGGGCTCAAATTCTGAATTCTCTTCTCCTATTATAAGACTCGTAGCTCAGTCAGTAAAGAATCTGCCTGCAATGCAGGAGACCCAGGTTCGATTCCTGAGTCAGGAAGATCCCCTGGAGAAGGAAATGGCAACCCACTACAGTATTCTTACCTGGAGAATCCCATGGACAGAGGAGCCTGACAGGCTGCAGTCCATGGGGTCACAAGAGCCGGAAACGATTTAGTGACTAAACCACCACCACCATGAAATATTAAAAAAAAAAATATATATATATATATATATATAATAAAATCTGTTCCAGGATCACGGAGGAGCTCCTGACAGCCACTCATAGTAGGTAAGCATGTCAACATGGGCTTCTTGTAAACTGAAGCTACAAACCGTCACTGATGTATGTAACAACAGCCATCAACCTAGCATAATAGAACATGCATGCAGAAATACATGAATAAGATGCTGAAAGCCTCTTACAAATTAGATGCTCTCTCTAACTATTATATGTTGAAGTTCTGTTGTATGCTGGGTACCAAGAGAAGCAGGACCCAGAGAGTCCTCACAACAGCCCCATAAATTAAATGATTACAAGCAAAGACATGAAAGCACAGAGAGGTGGAGGAGTTTGCCTAAGAGCACGTGGCTAAGCAAGACAAACCTGGATTCAGAAGTCAGGCCTCCCTGCTCATCACATCTCCATCAGGTGTCTCTTTTATAAAAGGCAGATGCAATTTCTGTGACCTAAATTCTTGCCTACAGGTATGAGGGAAGCTTGCTGGTTAAAAGGAACCTCAAAGAGGAATCTCAAGGTACTTTGGGTAAATGGAGCATCCATTAGTAATGGTCAATTAATAAATTCAGACTTTTCTTAAAACTCTACATGCATGCTAAGTACAAAAGGTGATAGTCAAGAAGGGCATTAAAGAGGAAATGCTGTGGTTTGCTTTTGGATGATCTAAATTTTCTCCCTCTCATGCTTCTTTTAGGTCACACAGTTCTCTCACATGGGAAGAACTCATTGGCTGGGGCCCAGGATATGAGACGGAGGGTCTCTTGAAATAATCAGTTGCTTAGGGTCCCCAAATGACTAGACACATGTGGCTCACCTGCTGAACTAACCCCACTGTCATCATCAGGGAGAGGAACTATTGAGGGAAAGGCAGCTCTGAGGGGCATGAGCTCGTCAACCTCTTGCAGCTGTGTGCGAAAAAATGATGTCTGATTAATAAACAGTGGGAAGGACACAAAATGGCAGGAGAGACGAAGTGAGCTGAATGTTACTGGAATTGGGCCACTTCCCCAAGCTTTATGGCTAGTGGGTTACGTTTCTCATTACATCATTTATTCATCCAATAAACTGTTCAACAAATACTTATTGAAGGTCATCTATGTCCAGGGTTTGGGGATATGGAAAATAAGGCTGCTGTTCTCATGAAACTTATAGAGATGGAAAGAGATGGGAAGACAGACAATTAAAAAAAACAAAAACAGTCAATCCTAAAGGGACTCAACTCTGAATACTCATTGGAAGGACTGATGCTGAAGCTGAAGCTTCAGTACTTTGGCCACATGATGCGAATAACCAACTCATTGGAAAAGACCTTAATGCTGGGAAGGATTGAAGGCAAAAGGAGGAGAAGGCAGTGGAGAATGAGATGTGTGGATGACATCACCAGTTCAATTGACAAGAATTTGGGCAAACTCCAGGAGATAGTGAAGAACAGGGAGGACTGGCATGCTGCAGTCCATGGGGTCACAAAGAGTCAAATGTGACTTAGCAACTGAACAACAACAACAAGTTCTATGAAGCACAAAGAAGCTGGTTAAAGGGCATAAAAATCTACACGGGGCATTAGTTGACATAAGAAGGTCAGATAAGTCCCTTGAACAAAGTGGCATTTGAACAGACCAAAATGAGTAAGTGAACCAGATAGCAAGGAGAAGTCATTCCAGAGAGAGAGAACAGCCTTTGCAAAATCCCTAGAGTTAGTAAGTGCTTTGTGTTCTGGGAACACTATGGAAAGTAGTGTGGCTGCCGAAGTGGGAGGGGAGCAGAAGGTAACAGGACAGAGGGTGTGGCAGCAGGTAGATCATTAGGGCTGAACACTTAGGACACTACAAGGATTTTTACCTTAGACACTAAACAAAAAAAGTTACTGGAGCACCTGGCTGTGGTACAAAAAGAAACAAGAACAAATTTAAAAAAAGAAGAATTCTGTTAGGAGGCTAACGGAATAACCAAGCAAGAAATAGACTGGAATGGTAGCAGAGCAGGTATTGAGGAGTGTCGAATGTTGGATATGCAAGAAAGACAGATGTGAAGGGTGATGCCAAGATGAACTTGGCCCAAATGACTGGGAAAATGAAGTCATCGTGAGCTGAGGTCGGGGGGGGGGGAGCAGGCTAGGAGGTGCTGTGTCTATGTTATCCTCAGATGCCCATTACATATTAAGTAGGCATTACAGACCATCACCTTCCTTCACTATCTCTCCTTACTCAGTGCCAAAGCTACCTTATTTAATATGATGTGTGAATTGGACTGGACTTCCCAGTGGTAAACAACCCACTTGCCAATACAGGAGACATAAGTGAAGTAGGTTCGATCCCTGGGTCGGGAAGATCTCCTGGAGAAGGGAATGGCTACCCACTCCAGGCTTCCCTGGTAGCTCAGGCAGTAAAGAGTCTGTCGACAATGCAGGAGACCTGGGTTCAGTTGCTGGGTAGGGAAGATTCCCTGGAGAAGGGAATGGCAACCCACTCTAGTATTCTTGCCTGGAGAATCCCATGGAAAGAGGAGCCTGATGGGGTACAGTTCATGGGGTCACAAAGAGTTGGCTACAACTGAAGCAACTTAACATGCACACACACATGAAGTGGACTGACATCCAGCATCTTCCGCGGAGGGCAGTCCCCTGAAAGCAGTGACTAGGTCTAACTCTCTCCACTGTACACCTAGCACAGTTCCTGGCTTGTAGCTGGCACTCAGTTACTAGTGAATGAGTGAATGAAAAAATGCAAAGGAGTGATTACTCCTAATGACTCCTGCGGAAGGAACTGGGCCAACTGAAATCTGCTTCCATAGCCTGCCTGGACCAGGTCAGAGAGCAGAGCCACATCAGTGGGATGACCGGCACAGAGGCCACTGGAGTTGGCATCTTCTCTTTCCCTTTAGGAAAAGGTCATACCTTTAGGAAAAGGTCATTCCTTTCAGGTCATACCTCCAACTTAATTCAAGGGTATTAAATGCTGATGTTATTTTAGAATTACAAAATGTGCATGCCTCCTGAGAAATCTGTATGCAGGTCAAGAAGCAACAGTTAGAACCTGACATGGAAAAATGGACTGGTTTCAAACTGGGAACGGAGTACATCAGAGCATGACTTAGTGACTAAACCACCACCACCACATATACATACAGATAACTGAATCACATTGCTATATGCCTAAAACTAACAACACTGGAAGTCAGCTATCTTTCAATAAAGAATGGCTATCATGAAAACCACTACAAAGAATAAATGCTGGAGGGAATGTGGAGAAAAGGGAACCCTATTGCACTGCTGGTAGGAATGTAATTTGTTTTAGCCACTACAGAGAACAGTATGGAGATTCCTTAACAAACTAGAAATAAAATTACCATATGACCCAGCAAAGAGTAGGACATGATTTAGCAACAGAACACCACCACCATCACCAGCAGTTCCACCACTGGGCATATACCCTGAGAAAACCACAATTCAAAAAGACACATGTACCCCAGTGTTCACTGCAGCACTATTTGCAATAGCCAGGACATGGAAGCAGCCTAGATGTCCATCAGCAGAAAGGATAAAGAAGTTCTGGTACATATATACAATGGAATATTGTTGTTGTTGTTTAGTTGCTAAGTTGTATCTGACTCTTTGCAACCCCATGGACTATAGCCCATCAGGCTCCTCTGTCCATGGGATTTCCCAGGCAAGAACACTAGAGTGGGTTGCCATTTCCTCCTTCAGACAATCTTCCTGAACCAGAGACTGAACCCACATCTCCTGCATTGGAAGGCAGATTCTTTACCATTGAGTCAACAGGGAAGCCCACAATAGAATATTACTTAGCCATAAAAAGGAACAAATTTGAAATAGTTGTAGTGAAATGGATGAAACTTTTTCCTGTTATACAAAGTGAAATAAGTCAGAAAGAGAAAAACAAATACTGTGTATTAATGCATATATATGGAAGCCATAAAAATAGTACTAATGAACCTATTTATAGAAAAGAAATGGAGATGCAGATGTAGAGAATAGACTGGTTGTCACAGTTGGAGAAGGAAGGGTAGGACAAATTGAGAAAATAGCCATGACATATATACACTATCTTATGTAAAATAGATAACCAGTGGAAAGCTGATATATAACACAGGGAGCCCAGCCTGGTGCTGTGTGACAACTTCGATGGGTAGAGTGGGGTGGGGATGGGAGGCTCAAGAAGGAAAGAATATATATAAATATATATATATATGTAATTATTACTTGCATTGATGTATGGCAGAGCCCACCGCAACATTGTAAAACAATTATCCTCCAAGAATAAAAATTGCTTAAAAAGACATTATATATATATATATATATATATATATATATATTCACAAAATAAATATTGTTGATCTATTTTCGTGATTATAAATGACAATATGGCTACCTAATTTGAAGTTTTCCATCCATGGTAATTGGAAATTTTATTCTAGGATTCCTCTGTGGTCTTACTCAACCCACCAGAACATCCTACTCATACAATCTGTACCTCCAACATCACTCTGAAACTCTTATCCTCACATTACCTTTATCTTTTGAGAGAATGCCATAGCCTACACTTTAGTATCAGAAAGACCCTATAATCCACTCCTCAAGGCATAAGCAGATCTTTGTGCTTAAAATTTCACTACTAAGAGGCATTTCTTTGCACTGACATTTCCTTTCAGGGATCCTTCAATAAGATACATCAAGAAATAAAGTCATTATTTTTTATTAATATTTTATCAGCATAGAATGATCTCTTTATGATTCACTGCACCCCACAGGGGATGGGTCACATAAGAGCATTTAAGATAGAAATTTGGAGAGACCTTACCATATTTGCAATTGGCAGCTCAGCCAATATAAGATTCAGGTATTAGGCAGCAAACAGTGTGAGTGCTGGTGTTTTAAAAAGCCCCCATTCTGCTAGACAGAGGCAAAGCACAGGAGCAAAGCCATATCTGTGGTGGATACATTGGTCAACCATTGTCCAAGCTTTATCTTGAGCAATGAAAAAAATGGTTCCTCAAACAGATTAGAGATATTCTGCTTATCATTCCCCAGTCTTAGATATTTACAGTGGACATCAGCAAGTCAGATGTTGGGAGAACTGTTAAATTTTATAAATCTTTTAACCTTCTTTAACATAGCAATTTTGCAAGCATATGTTAATTTGTTGCTCAATGTCTTGAGAAATATCATATTCTGTTTATAAGAGAAAGAGCTCATTTGCTTTACCTGGAAGGTGATAGTAAGAAAGAAGGGAGGCCGTCTAATATACTGAAAAGCACAGTTTTTGACTGGGTTCAGAGACTCTGATTTAAATCCTCCACTAACCTATTTATTGACTTTGTGGCATCAGTTGAGTTACTTAACCTCTCTGTGCCTTTGTAAATTGAAAATCTAATCTGTTTTTACTTCTAAGCATTTTCTTTTTTTTTAATTTATCTTAAAATTTTTTGTTAGAGACTAGTTGATTTACAATGTTAGTTTCAGGTGTACGACATAGTGATGCAGTTGTACATGTACATATATTCATTTTTTTCAGAATTCCTTTCCTTTATTGGTTATTATAGAATATCTAGGCATTTTATTTCTAATGCATATAAAATATCTTTATGCAAAATAAAGAGTACTTAGGCTTTTATAATCTTATTTTTGTCCTCTACAGAACTCTACTTCCATCTCTGGTTAACACCTCTGGGTTACAGTAGCCAGGAGCAGTGGGTAAGAGCAAGGGTTCTCAATTAAAACTCAGTTCAGATCCTGACTCTGCTATTGACTAGCTGTGTGTTCTTGTGCAAGTTACTTGACCTCTCTGGGCCTCAGCTTATTTGTGAAACAGAGCTGTTGGAAGGATCAAAATAATACAGTTTAGTTTATACTCTACATAGAGTGTCCAGCCAAGGGCCCAGCTCAGAGTAAAGGGCACAGTAAATAGCTGTTACTATTTAGAGTTCTGGTTGTTATTTCCTGTCTCGGCACTTTTCACCTCTGGCTTAGCTATGATCTCTCTCCTTAACCTCACTGCTAAGAGTGCTCCTTCCTGGTAGTTGACACTCCTGACAATGGGGTCTTCCAAATAGTACCCCCACTACCCTTCCCAAAATCTAGCTTCCTCCCTGGGGCAACTGGTGCTTATAATTTACTTCCAGATCCCTGGTCCAGCTACAGGGAAGGAGAACAGACAATGATTTCTCTTCCCACAGCCTCCCGCGCATTAGCTTTCCCTGCATGTCTGACGTTTGACTTCTAACTCCCCTCGGGCTGCGACTACTCAGACAAAGTGAAGTGGACAGATGGAACAATTATTTGGAAAGCTCAGCCAATGGAAAACAAAACAAAAAGACAAGCGAAGAAAACCCTACACTGAGCCTTGCGGTTGAGGGAAAAGAGTTTATTGGTTTAAATTATTCTTATTGCCTGCTGGCAGCGATTGCATTTTCCAGATAATTGCTCAGTGCTCCCATTAGTTTGCCCATGCAGAGAAATGATACCTTCTTAGATACTGGCACTACAGGTAGCCTTCCCCAGCAGGAAGAGATGTGTTTGGGCAAAGAGCCTCTATACAGCAAATTTTAGTTAGCTGACTCCAGTCAGTTCATTGGTTTCCATGATAACCAAGAAGTGTTGCAGGAGTGGGGGGAAAAGGGTCTCTGGATGTGATAAGAAATAACACTTTAAAATGAAGCATACTTTTAAAATCATGTATTTGAAAAATTTCTGAAAAAAAACACTAATTCATGTTTTACAGATATTGAGCCAAACTATCTGTTGTTGAATTCCAGGCTCTGCCATACATGTGTGACTTAGTATAAATTACTTTGTCTCTGAGTCTGTTTCCTGGTCTCCCTGCCGAAAATGACAGCTCACTCATAGAGAGATGAGGATCAGAGTCATGTACAAAGAGATTATCATACTAAGGGAAGTAAGTCAGACAGAGAAAAATAAATATGATACGTAATCACTTATACATGGAGTCTGAAACAATGATACAAGTGAATTTATATACAAACAGAAATAGACTCAAAGGCATAGAAAACAAATTTATGGTTACCAAAGGAAAAGGGTAGGGGTGAGGGTGGATACATTGGGAATCGGTGATTAACATATGCACACTACTATATATAAAATAAACAAGGACCTACTACATAGCAAAAGGAACTATTCTCAATATTGTATAATGACCTATAAAACAATATAAAAAAGAATANACAGCCACTATAACTTAGTGGACAAATACCATATGTCAGCTTGAGTCTCTTGAAGTTCTTGAAAATTAACATAATAATCTCTCATAGAAACCACAGCTCTGGTGTCTAACTTTGCATTTACCAGCTGTGGGATTTTGAATAAGGCATTTAGTCTCTCTCTCTCTCCCCCTAATTTTCCTCACTTTAAAAATAAAATTTTCTATGAAAAATAATGTACAGTGAATATTTACACAGTACTCAGAAGGTGGCAGGCCCCAATATGTATTAGCAGTACTTTTGTTCCATTTCTACAAGATGAAGAAACTAAGTCTTACAGAGAAATGGATGAACAGCCTGAGGCCATAAGCCTGGCAGAGTCTGTACTCTGGGTCAGCTTCCCTCCAAAGNTTCCATTTCTACAAGATGAAGAAACTAAGTCTTACAGAGAAATGGATGAACAGCCTGAGGCCATAAGCCTGGCAGAGTCTGTACTCTGGGTCAGCTTCCCTCCAAAGCCTGACAATGATTTCCACCTGACCAGTGACTGTCATAACTGGTCACATATCAGAAGCAACTGGGTAACTTGTTTACACTTTAGGGTCTTTGTCCCCATATCCAAACGGGGCTGTTGCAGGGCCAGATTGGCAGCCACTGCTCCAGCCCATGCAGCCTCATTTCCCAGGTCCCCTTCCCACCCTCCTGTGGGAGGGAACACATCTGTCCTCAGTGACTGCAGAGAACCCTCCTATCTTAGTTAAGTGGGCTACCATAACAAAATACCATAGACTGAGCAGCTTAAGCTACAGGAGAATGTACACTTCATAATTCTGGAGGCTAGAAGTCCAAGATCAAGAGGCCAACATGGTTGGATTCTGGTGAGACCCCTTTTCCTGGCTTGTACATGGCCACGTTCTGGTTGTGTCTTCATGTGATGGGGACAATGTGCAAGCTCTGTGGTATCTCTTCTTACAAGGGCATGAATCCAATCACAAGGGCCTCACCTTTATGACCTTCTCAAAACCTAATTACCTTTCAAAGGCCTCATCTCCAAATACGTCAGTGACACTGGAGGTTAGCCTTCCACAGATGAGATTGGATGGGAGGACAGGGAACCATCTTCCAGTCTACAGCACCTTCCTGATTAGTTTAAGATATTGGCCCTTTTTTTTCTACTTCATCACCAATAGTCTTTTAAAAGAATTAAAAGATACTGGCTGAGCACTTGTTCGCTGGGCATGGTACCCAAAGGACTATTTATTTACTTATTCATTTATACTTGGTCTGCTTTCAAAAAAAAAAAAAAATGATGGCTTCTGGAAAGTTAAAACCATCACAGGAAACACTGACAAGGACACATCACTCCACAGGCTACAGAAAACAGGGCCATCTTCCCAATGCTTGTTTACATTGCCCCAGTTGTTATCATCGCCCATGCAACTGTGGTACCTGCCCCCGTGGTTCTAGCTTTCATTCCTCGGTCTCTCTGTCTTCCCTGTCCTCCCAGATTTTGTTGCTGGGGACACGACTGAGTCATCAGTTGGCTCTGGCCTTCATGTACTTAAGCAGAAGCAAAAAAGCAGCATTTTTGTCTCAAGTGATGAGCTGAAAGATTCACATCTCCATGTTCTTACAATTAAAAACATAATGATGATGATAGCAACTGATTTTCACTAATGACTTACTATGTGCTAAGCATGATTTCATTTAGTCCTCATGGCAACCCTCAGCGATAGGTGCTGGTATCCCCTACTCTGAAGAAATGGAAACTGAGGCTTAGGAAAGCTGACTATGTTGCTTAAGGTCATTCCAGGCCCATAAATTGGGGAGCCAATCAGTCATGCACTTTCCTACCTCAGCTTCTGCTCAGAGTATTTGGATCTCCTGAAATGCTCTCTTCGGTTGAATTGTTCTAACACCTTGTCTGTGAAATAGGGTGTCTCATTGGCTAAGTTTTCCCCATCCTGGAGGTGGTGCAGATATACAAGAAGTAAACAGGGTATGTCAGTCGATACGAAAACCCCACCATCCTCAGTCTACAGTGAAACAGATCCCCAGACCAAGGTCTCAGTGCTGTGCTGTGCTAAGCCACCAATTGTGTCCAACTCTTGGCAACCCCAGGGACTGTAGACTACCAGGCTCCTCTGTCCATGGGATTCTCCAGGCAAGAACACTGCCATTTTCTCCTCCAGGCAAGGCCTCATTACTGACAGGATTAAGACTGATTTCAAGAGACAACCACTGAGAAGCCTGGGCAATCAGATTCAATTTATTAATTATAAACTCTCTCTGATTTTCCTTGTCACATGCTAGAATTGACTGAACTCAGAAATTTAAAAACACATTGAAATTAGAAAAGCTCAATAAGCAGGAGATCTAAAATAAAAAGTCCAAAAGATGGAAGTCAATTATATTATATAAACATGGTTTAGCAAGAGATTTTTCTAAAACACCTGCTCAGTGTTTATTTACCAAGTAAAAAGCATAAACTGCACTCAAGTAAGCCTTCAGATTTAGAGGGGGAAAAAATGAACTGTCTCTCTGGCATTTGTACCTGAACTTCACTTACATAAAAAAAATTCTCATGTAGTATTAAATGCATATAGTAAGATGAAGGAATTAAAAGGCTGAAAAAATAAACCCATTCCCAAAAGAGGATGGCCCTGCTTGTCTCTAGCATATTTCCATCTGCAGGACCTACTGCCAGTGGCCCCAGGACCATGACTGGTGGCTGGTCTAGTAGCTGCTTCAGATGTGCATTTAGAAGGCATTTCAGCTGGTTTGAAGTTGAGGCCTGAAATACTCTATCCATCCTTATCAGTATCAATACAAATGCTGGATATTCACTCTTTAGGATTAGAAATGGGAATGAATAACTAGTGGTTAAATACACAAGTTCTGAGATTAGTTAGATGTGGACTTAAATTTGGGCCCTGTGACCTTGACTGTAAGTCTTGGTTCCATATATAGAATAAAGATAATGATGATAGCCTCATCCTAGGTTTGTTGTGGGGCTTCCCTGGTGGCTCAGATGGTAAAGAATCCGCGTGCAATGCAGGAGACCTGGGTTTGATCCCTGGGTTGGGAAGATCCCCTGGAGAAGAGAATGGCAACCCACTCCAGTATTCTTGCCTGGAGAATTCCATGGACGAGAAGTCTGGCAGGCCACAATCCATGGGGTCACAAAGAGTCAGACACAACTGAGTGACTTTCACTCTCAGGTTTGTTGTGAGGATTATGTAAAGAAACACACACACACACACATATATCATGTAGCAAAGCAACGAGATAGTGAAAAACTGAATAAGAACTAGTACTATTATTTCTACCACCACTATCACCATATTACTACTACCATTATTAGTACTACTATTACCATTACTTTGCCAACAAAAATCCATATTGTTAAAGCTATGGTTTTTCCAATAGTCATGTATGGATGTGAGAGTTGGACCATAAAGGTTGAGCACCAAAGAAATGATGCTTTTGAACTGTGGTGTTGGAGAAGACTCTTGAGAGTCCCTTGGACTGCAAAGAGATCCAACCAGTTCATCCTAAAGGAAATCAGTCTTGAATAGTCATTGGAAGGACTGATGCTGAAGCTGAAACTCCAATAATTTTGCCACCTGAAATGAACTGACTCATTTGCAAAGACTGATGCTGGGAAAGATAGAAGGCGAGAGGAGAAGGGGATAACAGAGGATGAGACGGTTGGATGGCATCATTGACTTGATGGACATGAGTTTGAGCAAGCTCCAGGAAATGGTGATGGATAGGGAAGCCTGGTGTGCTGCAGTCCACTGGGTCACAAAGAATTGGATATGACTGAGCAACTGAACAATAATTACCATTACTCTTCCTCCTCCTCTTCCAACTACCATACTTCTACTATTGCTATCAAAACTATTCTATTACTACAACTACAGTATTTCAATAAATTTTAAAATGTTTTTACTGTTCACCCTTCCTCTTTCTTGTGTTCTTTAACTCCTTCTATTTATAATGGGAATGAAACTATTTTTCCTGCCAAATGAGTAGCTTGAGAATTGGAACATTAATTTATTTGAACATATGTGTGTCAATGTTGCTCTGAAGAAAAGGTCCCAGCATGTTCTGCTAACATACTTCATGACAAAAGGAAGTATAGGTTATACATAAATTCACATTTCAGCTCACGTCTCACCTCCTTCCAAAAGCTTTTCACTCACATTGATGTCTCCTTTCTCTGAAACAGTCACCATTGTGTTCTCAAATTCTTTCATCATTGTAAGACTTATCTCCTCATGTAATAAGCTCTCTGAAGTCAGTGTTTTGTACCATAAGCATGGTAGGCATTCCAAAAATACTAATATATGAAAATGATATTGAATAAACCAAGATTCTGTATTAAAGATATTTAATAGTTCATGTAGCCCGGAGTCCAGAGTCAGGTCAAGTACAGCTGGATCCAGGGGCTCAAAAGATACCACCAGTCCAGTCTCTCTGGACCTCTCAGATCTGCTTCCATCTGTATTGTTTCCTTGGAGGCTTATCCCCAGTGCTGGGAGTGCCATGCTCACACCCTCACAGTAGCAAGCCCAAAGGAATATAGCCTGCCTTTCTCTAGCCACTCCTATGTACATCCCAGGAGATGGGACTCTGCATTAGACCAGCTGCAGTTACATGTACACCCTGGAGCTGCAGATATGTAATTTGCCCCATCCAAGCACCTAAGCCAATGGAAAAGAAGAAAAAGTTTCCCCCAAAGAAATTTTAGAATAAGAGGAATGAGCTTTGGATGGGGAGAAGCCTCCATAAAGATCTCATTTGTCTTTTGTAACTACCTTAGCTCTAAATATAGTAAAAAGCCATAGTAGATACTCAAAATAAGTTTTAAGATTGATGGGTTTTTATGCATTAGGCTTCCAACCTAATCTGCTTTTCCTTCTGCCTGTGGATACTTTGTGGCCAGATTCTAAAAATGTGGAAATGTTTCACTCAAAATCAACATCCTTACAACATTTAGATTAATTGAGAGGTGGCAGGTGTCTCCTTAGAACATTACCCCTTTCTCTCATGCCTTGGGCAGAAGTAATCCTTCTGTCCCCTGAACTTCAGTTTAACTTAGCCCACACATTGGCTATGGCGCTTGCCATATGTTTTCTTTGTTCTTATGTATATTAGTCAAGAATCTGTTTAAATGCTAGCAATCCTCTCCACAAAAAGCTTCAGAAAGGGAAAAATATTTGACTATTGGCTCACAAAACTGAACAGTTTAGGGATAGTTCTTTTATAGAAATCATTTGATTCAAGATTCATATAATGTCACCAGGATTTTACTTTGTTTCTTGACCTCATCTTTAATATTTACTCCATTCTCAGTCCCACTGCTTGCAATATGGCTGCCACAGCTCCAGCCTTTGTCTCTTGTTTACTTCTAATGGAAAGAGAAAGAAGTTCTTTCTTAAAACTCCCATGATAATGCCATTGCTTCTCACGGGCAATCCACTCCAGTACTATTGCCTGGAAAATCCCATGGACAGAGGAGCCTGGTAGGCTACAGTCTATGGGGTCGCAAAGAGTCTGACACGACTGAGTGACTTCACTTTCACTATGCC
The DNA here is from genome assembly GCA_006410735.1 of Raphicerus campestris. NCBI lineage: Eukaryota > Metazoa > Chordata > Mammalia > Artiodactyla > Bovidae > Raphicerus > Raphicerus campestris. Next base: position 56,083 of record SJYW01003219.1, on the reverse strand, counting down.
TATTACTGAATCAATCACTCCCTGAAGCAAACTGGTTTAGATCTAGGTCATATGCTCCATGCCTTGGCTCGGTGCTAAGTAGTAACCAAGTCTAACAATGGGGGAGGAATCATTCTCAAAGCAATATTCAATTTGGAATCAGAAGGAAACTGTTTACAGGAGCCATGTGACACCTGGATTTTCCTTTAGATTAGGTATTTATTCATTCTCTTGGCCATAATGCCCAGTACAGTGAATGACAGGATGATTAACAAATATTTACTAGAGGGAGGGAGAAGAAAAGATGGGATAAACCACTGATTAGACATTTCTAACATATTCACAGTGTTTTGGACAATACTGTCTTTCTTGGGAATGCATGTTTGACATGGGACTTGAAACGTGGGAATACAAAGTGATTCATCAGTTTGATTAGCTCCAGCTTGTGCCAACTAAAAGCTTTCTATAAGCATTAGCTGTTTACTCCCTTATTTAAAATATTTCTCGGTAGTGAAGTGAAAGTTGCTCAGTCCTGTCCAACTCTTTGCAAACCCATGGACAGTATAATCCATGGAATTCTCCAGGCCAGAATACTTGAGTGGGTAACCTTTCCCTTCTCCAGGGGAGCTTCCCAACCCAGGGATCAAGCCAAGGTCTCTCACATTGCAGGCGGATCCTTTACCAGATAAGTCACAAGGGAAGCCTATTTCTTGGTAATAACACTAGAGAAAAAAAATAATTCATGTCTTAATGGGGCTGAATTCTTACCTTTCATACCCTGAAACTTCCTACTGTGCTCTGGAGTCATATGACGGAACTACTGCCACTTACAAAATTGGTTGGAAAACTGACTTAGAATCTGCCTTGAAGAAGTAGTTTACCTCGCTTTTTGAGCAACTCTTCACATTTGGCCCAGTGAGGGTTCAATAATAATGATTTCTTTGCAAAGGGGTCAATTATAGGATGAAAATAGAAACTAAAGCAGTTTCAGTGCTGCTTCCTCAGATTCCATTGGTACAAGATGGGACCATGTCCTTTTTTCACCTTCCCTCAATGACCAGCCTCTCTGAGCACGAACATGGAAATTGGAAATTACAAACTCAGAATCATTGATTTTCTTGTGCCCTTGTTGAAGCCACTTAATTCTCTTGGCCCTTCCCCACACTGCTCATCTCTTCCATTAGCTAAAAGGAGAAATGAGTTTTAGTTCAGTTCAGTCACTAAGTCGTATCCAACCCCATAGACTGCAACATGCCAGGCTTCCCTGTCCATCACCAATTCCCAGAGTTTATTCAAATTCATATCCATTGAGTCGGTGATGCCATCCAACCATCTCATCCTCTGTTATCCCCTTCTCCTCCCAAATTCAATCTTTCCCAGCATCAGGGTTTTTTTAAATGAGTCAGTTCTTCATATCAGGTGGCTAAAGTGTTGGAGTTTTGGCTCCAGCATCAGTATTTCCAATGAATATTCAGCACTGATTTCCTTTAGGATGGACTGGTTGGATCTCCTTGCAGTCCAAGGGATTCTCAAGAGTCTTCAACACCACAGTTCAAAAGCATCAGTTTTTCAGTGCTCAGCTTCCTTTATACCCCAATCCTCACATCCATACACGCCTACTGGAAAAATCATAGCTTTGACTAGACAAACTTTGCCAGCAAAGTAATGTCTCTCTTTTTTAATGTCCTGTCTGGTTTGGTCATGGCTTTTCTTCCAATGAGCAAGTGTCTTTTAATTTCATGGCTGCAGTCACAATCTGTACTGATTTTGGAGNCATAGCTTTGACTAGACAAACTTTGCCAGCAAAGTAATGTCTCTCTTTTTTAATGTCCTGTCTGGTTTGGTCATGGCTTTTCTTCCAATGAGCAAGTGTCTTTTAATTTCATGGCTGCAGTCACAATCTGTACTGATTTTGGAGCCCCTCAAAATAAAGTCTCTCACTGTTTCCATTGTTTCCCCATCTATTTGCCATGAAGTGATGGGACCAGATGCCATGATCTTAGTTTTCTGAATGTTGAATTTTAAGACAACTTTTCACTCTCTTTCACTTTTATCCAGAGGCTCTTTAGTTCTTCTTCACTTTCCGCCATAGGGTGGTGTCATCTGCATATCTGAGGTTATTGATATTTCTTCCAGCAATCTTGATTCCTGCTTGTGCTTCTTCCAGCCCAGCATTTCTCATGATGTACTCTGCATATAATTTAAATCATCAGAGTGACAATATACAGCCTTGACGTACTCCTTTTCCTATTTGGAACCAGTCTGTTGGTCCATGTCCAGTTCTAACTGTTGCTTCCTCACCTGCATACAGGTTTTTCAAGAGGCACATCAGATGGTCTGGTATTCCCATCTCTTTCAGAATTTTCCACAGTTTCTTGTGATCCACACAGTCAAAGGCTTTGGCATAGTCAATAAAGCAGAAATAGATGTTTTTCTGGAACTCTCTTGCTTTTTCCATGATCCAGAGGATGTTGGCAATTTGATCTCTGGTTCCTCTGCCTTTTCTAAAACCAGATTGAACATCTGGAAGTTCACAGTTCATGTATTGCTGAAGCCTGGCTTGGAGAATTTTGAGCATTACTTTACTAACGTGTGAGGTGAGTGCAATTGTGCGGTAGTTTGAGCATTCTTTGGCATTGCATTTCTTTGGGGTTGGCATGAAAATTGACCTTTTCCAGTCCTGTGCCCACTGCTGAGCTTTCCAAGTTTGCTGGCATATTGAGTGCAGCACTTTCACAGCATCAGCTTTCAGGATTTTCCTCAGCGATCAATGCATACAACTAGAGGAAAACAACAGAATGGGAAAGACTAGAGATCTCTTCAAGAAAATTAGGGATACCAAAGGAACATGTCATGCAAAGATGGGCTTGATAAAGGACAGATTTGAAATAGCTCACTTGGAATTCCATCACCTCCACTAGCTTTGTTCGTAGTGATGCTTTCTAAGGCCCACTTGACTTCACATTCCAGGATGTCTGGCTCTAGGTGAGTGATCACACCATCGTGATTATCTTGGTCATGAAGATCTTACAGTTGTGTATTTGTGCCACCTCTTCTTAATATCTTCTGCTTCTGTCAGGTCCAGACCATTTCTGTCCTTTATCAAGCCCATCTTTGCATGACATGTTCCTTTGGTATCCCTAATTTTCTTGAAGAGATCTCTAGTCTTTCCCATTCTGTTGTTTTCCTCTAGTTGTATGCATTGATCGCTGAGGAAAATCCTGAAAGGTGATGCTGTGAAAGTGCTGCACTCAATATGCCAGCAAACTTGGAAAGCTCAGCAGTGGGCACAGGACTGGAAAAGGTCAATTTTCATGCCAACCCCAAAGAAATGCAATGCCAAAGAATGCTCAAACTACCGCACAATTGCACTCACCTCACACGTTAGTAAAGTAATGCTCAAAATTCTCCAAGCCAGGCTTCAGCAATA
>SJYW01003219.1:27194-52236 GCA_006410735.1 Raphicerus campestris | reverse complement strand
GTTCTTCTGTGTATTCTTGCCACCTCTTCTTAATATCTTCTGCTTCTGTTAGGTTCATACCATTTCTGTCCTTTATTGAGCCCATCTTTGCATGAAATGTTCCCTTGCTATCTGTAATTTTCTTGAAGAGATCTCCATTCTATTTTTTTCCTCTGTTTCTTTGCACTGATAACTGAGGAAGGCTTTCTTATCTCTCCTTGCTATTCTTTGAAACTCTGCACTCAAATGGGTATATCTTTTCTTTTCTCCTTTGCCTTTAGCTTCTCTTCTTTTCTCAGTTATTTGTAAGGCCTCCTCAGACAACCATTTTGCCTTTTTGCATTTTTCTTGGGGATGGTCTTGATCACTGCCTCCTGTACATGTCAGGAACCTCTATCCATAGTTCTGCAGGTGCTCTATCAGATCTAATCCCTTGAATCTATTTGCCACTTCCAATGTATAATGGTAAGGGATTTGATTTAGGTCATACCTCAATGGCCTAGTGGTTTTCCCTATTTTCTTCAATTTAAGTCTGAATTTGGCAATAAGGAGTTCATGATCTGAGCTACAGTCAGCTCCCGGTCTTGTTTTTGCTGACTGTATAGAGCTTCTCCATCTTTGGCTGCAAAGAATATAGACCATCTGGTGATGTCCATGTATAGAGTCTTCTGTTGTGTTGTTGAAAGAGGGCGTTTGCTATGACCCGTGCATTCTCTTGGCAAAATTCTTATTAGCTTTTGCCCTGCTTCATTCTTTACTCCAAGGCTAAATTGCCTATTACTCCAGGTATTTTCTTGACTCCTACTTTTGCATTCCAGTCCCCTATAATGAAAAGAACATCTTTTGGGGGGGTGTTAGTTCTAGAAGGTCTTGTAAGTCTTCAGCTTCTTCAGCATTACTGGTTGGGGCATAGACTTCGATTACTATGATATTGAAAGGGTTGATTTGGAAATGAACAGAGATCATCCTCTTGTTTTTGAGATTGCACCCAAGTGCTGCATTTCAGAGTCTTTTGTTGACTATGAAGGCTACTCCATTTCTAAGGGATTCTTGCCCGCAGTAGTAGATATAATGGTCATCTGAGTTAAATTCACCTATTCTAGTCCATTCTAGTTCATTGATTCCTAAAAAGTTGATGTTCAGTCTGGCCGTCTCCTGTTTCACCACTTCCTATTTACCTTGATTCATGGATCTAACATTCCAGGTTCCTATGCAATATTGTTATTTACAGCGTTGGATTACCTGCATCACCAGTCAAATCCACAGCTGGGTGTTGCTTTTGCTTTGGCTCCATCTCTTTATTTTTCCTGGAATTATTTCTCCACTGTTCTCCAGTAGCATATTGGGCACCTACCGACTGGTGAGTTCATCTTCTGTGTTCTTTCTTTTTGCCTTTTCATACTGTTTATGGGGTTCTCAAGGTAAGAATACTGAAGTGGTTTGTCATTCCCTTCTCCAGTGGACCATGTTTTGTCAGAACTCTCCATCATGACTGTCTTGGGTGGCCCTACATGGCATAGCTGATGGTTTCATTAAATTAAACAAGGCTGTGGTCCCTGTGATCAGTTTGATTAGTTTTCTGTGTTTGTGGTTTTCATTCTGTCTGCCCTCTGATGGATAAAGATCAGAGGCTTATGGAAGCTTCCTGATGGGAGAGACTGACTGAGGGGGAGTCTGGGTCTTGTTCTGATGGGCAGGGCCATGTTCAGTAAATCTTTAATCCAATCCAATCCAGCCTGTGTTCCCTCCCTATTGTTTGACCTGAGGCCAAACTCTGGTGGAGGTAATGAAGATAATGGCAACCTCCTTCAAAAGGTCCCATGCTGCACTCAAGGCCCCCAATCCTGCAGCACCAACACCAACCCACATCTCTGCTGGAGACTCCTGAACACTCGCAGGCAAGATGGGTTTAGGAGTCTTTAATGAGAATTAATAAATAAATACCTGTAAATTCCTTCAAAGGCAGAATTCTCATGAGCTCAACTTTTTTCCCCACCCCCTAAAGAGAAACTAATGGCCTATGTTCAGTGTACTGTATACTTTTCAGTGTATTGATAAGTGAAAATTATCTTGAATGAATTCTGTCTAATTCATGAAGTTGGAAGTGAGGAGAAGGCATATTACAGAAGATTCAACAAAGATGTGCTCAGAATGAAATAATACTGGTAGGTAAAATACTCTGTAACTATGATAAAAACTCAACTACAGAAACTCAGCCATGGGAGCATCAAATTTGGGGCATTTTTATTTCAAGATTACTATCAAATTACCATCAGTTACTAAATGGATTGGTGATAGGGTCCCAAGTAAAGAGAATGGCCTGTTTATTTTATTTGGTTACAAAAGAGAAACAGGTGGGAAGCTGGGAGAATGAAATATGGCAGAAAAAGATCCAGAGAAAGTTACTGGCTGTTGATTCATTTTTCAGCTTAATTTCATTAGATGTAGGCCTTCACTCTGTGCTTAGATATTGTATGCCAATACAGTTTTTGGCAAGATTCAAACTTTGTAATCAATATTAAGGGGCAGAAGCTTGGCCCAAACAACTGGAGCTAATTTTCAAGAGATCTGAAGTTTATTTCTNGGTCTTGTTTTTGCTGACTGTATAGAGCTTCTCCATCTTTGGCTGCAAAGAATATAGACCATCTGGTGATGTCCATGTATAGAGTCTTCTGTTGTGTTGTTGGAAGAGGGCGTTTGCTATGACCCGTGCATTCTCTTGGCAAAATTCTTATTAGCTTTTGCCCTGCTTCATTCTTTACTCCAAGGCTAAATTGCCTATTACTCCAGGTATTTTCTTGACTCCTACTTTTGCATTCCAGTCCCCTATAATGAAAAGAACATCTTTTGGGGGGGTGTTAGTTCTAGAAGGTCTTGTAAGTCTTCAGCTTCTTCAGCATTACTGGTTGGGGCATAGACTTCGATTACTATGATATTGAAAGGGTTGATTTGGAAATGAACAGAGATCATCCTCTTGTTTTTGAGATTGCACCCAAGTGCTGCATTTCAGAGTCTTTTGTTGACTATGAAGGCTACTCCATTTCTAAGGGATTCTTGCCCGCAGTAGTAGATATAATGGTCATCTGAGTTAAATTCACCTATTCTAGTCCATTCTAGTTCATTGATTCCTAAAAAGTTGATGTTCAGTCTGGCCGTCTCCTGTTTCACCACTTCCTATTTACCTTGATTCATGGATCTAACATTCCAGGTTCCTATGCAATATTGTTATTTACAGCGTTGGATTATCTGCATCACCAGTCAAATCCACAGCTGGGTGTTGCTTTTGCTTTGGCTCCATCTCTTTATTTTTCCTGGAATTATTTCTCCACTGTTCTCCAGTAGCATATTGGGCACCTACCGACTGGTGAGTTCATCTTCTGTGTTCTATCTTTTTGCCTTTTCATACTGTTTATGGGGTTCTCAAGGTAAGAATACTGAAGTGGTTTGTCATTCCCTTCTCCAGTGGACCATGTTTTGTCAGAACTCTCCATCATGACTGTCTTGGGTGGCCCTACATGGCATGGCTGATGGTTTCATTAAATTAAACAAGGCTGTGGTCCCTGTGATCAGTTTGATTAGTTTTCTGTGTTTGTGGTTTTCATTCTGTCTGCCCTCTGATGGATAAAGATCAGAGGCTTATGGAAGCTTCCTGATGGGAGAGACTGACTGAGGGGGAGTCTGGGTCTTGTTCTGATGGGCAGGGCCATGTTCAGTAAATCTTTAATCCAATCCAATCCAGCCTGTGTTCCCTCCCTATTGTTTGACCTGAGGCCAAACTCTGGTGGAGGTAATGAAGATAATGGCAACCTCCTTCAAAAGGTCCCATGCTGCACTCAAGGCCCNCCAGCGGGGTGGGGAGGGGGGGGCTTGTGTTCCCTCCCTATTGTTTGACCTGAGGCCAAACTCTGGTGAAGGTAATGAAGATAATGGCAACCTCCTTCAAAAGGTCCCATGCTGCACTCAACGCCCCCAATCCTGCAGCACCAACACCAACCCACATCTCTGCTGGAGACTCCTGAACACTCACAGGCAAGATGGGTTTAGGAGTGTTTAATGAGAATTAATAAATAAATACCTGTAAATTCCTTCAAAGGCAGAATTCTCATGAGCTCAACTTTTTTCCCCACCCCCTAAAGAGAAACTAATGGCCTATGTTCAGTGTACTGTATACTTTTCAGTGTATTGATAAGTGAAAATTATCTTGAATGAATTCTGTCTAATTCATGAAGTTGGAAGTGAGGAGAAGGCATATTACAGAAGATTCAACAAAGATGTGCTCAGAATGAAATAATACTGGTAGGTAAAATACTCTGTAACTATGATAAAAACTCAACTACAGAAACTCAGCCATGGGAGCATCAAATTTGGGGCATTTTTATTTCAAGATTACTATCAAATTACCATCAGTTACTAAATGGATTGGTGATAGGGTCCCAAGTAAAGAGAATGGCCTGTTTATTTTATTTGGTTACAAAAGAGAAACAGGTGGGAAGCTGGGAGAATGAAATATGGCAGAAAAAGATCCAGAGAAAGTTACTGGCTGTTGATTCATTTTTCAGCTTAATTTCATTAGATGTAGGTCTTCACTCTGTGCTTAGATATTGTATGCCAATACAGTTTTTGGCAAGATTCAAACTTTGTAATCAATATTAAGGGGCAGAAGCTTGGCCCAAACAACTGGAGCTAATTTTCAAGAGATTTGAAGTTTATTTCTGGCTTGATGTAGAGAATTTAGGAAAGGTAAATGTGTACCATGAGATGTCCATCAAAAAAGAAGTTTCAAGATGCAATAGGAAATAAGATAAGTATTTTTAAAAGTGTCAGGTTGTGAAAATTGCTATAAAAATTCGGATCTATAGAAAAATAGTGACTAAGATCTAAAACAGTAACAAGAATAATCTCATCATTTAAAAAGTACCATATTATCCCAATTTTAAGAGTAATAAATGCTCAAATTTTTGAAAATTCTTAACATTTTAAAGAAGATTAAAATTATCTAGTCTCATTATTAAAAAGAGTTATTTAAGTAGTCTAACCCTTTCCCTCCCATTCTTACATTTCTTATTTTTAAAAAAAATTTTTTTTCTATATTTAAAAATAATTTATATTTGTTAGGAAAAATTAGAAATTAGAGAAATATAAAATGGTTTTTAAAATTTATAAATCTGTCAGCAAGCAGTAATCATCATTAATATTTTAGAGATATTAATTTCTAGTTTTTTATTATATATTTTTAGATAGCTTTCAATACAATTCTGCTGGGGATTTTTGCACTTAAATTTATAACCATACAACTTAACAACTTCACTCCTGGGCATTTATACTAGAGAAATGAAAACTTATATTCATATAAAAACCACAATGAGAGATCACCTCAAACCAGAATGGACATCATCAAAAAGTCTACAAACAATAAATGTTGGAGGGGGTGTGGAGAAAAGGGAACTCTCCTACACTGTTGGTGGAAATGTAAACTGGGCAGACACTACAGAAAACAGTATGGAAGTTCCTTAAAAAACTAAAAATAGAGCTACCATGTGATCCGGCAAAGTTACTCCTAGGTATGTATATGGAGAAAAACCTAATTTGAAAAGATAACCTGTACTCCAATGTTCACTGCAGCATTATTTACAGTAGTGATGACACCGAAGCAACCTAAATGTCCATTGACAAATGAATGGATGAAGATGTGGCACATATATACAATGGAATAAAACTCAGCTACGAAAAAGAAGGAAAAGCCATCTGCAGCAACACTGGATGGACCTAGAGACTATCATACATAGTGAGGTAATGCAGACAAAGATAAATATCATGAGATATCACTTATATGTGTAATCTTAAAAAAAGATACAAATGAATTTGTATACAAAACAGAAATAGACTCACAAACACAGAAAACAAACTTCTAGTTACCAAAGGGGTAAGGTGGGGGAGGGATAAATGAGGAGTTTCAGATTAATATACACCCTATTATACCATACACCCTGCTGCTGCTAAGTTGCTTCGGTCATGTCTGATCCTGTGTGACCCCATAGATGGCAGCCCACCAGGCTCAGCTGTCCCTGGGATTCTCCCGGCAAGAACATTGGAGTGGGTTGCCATTTCCTTCTCCAATACTATACACCCTACTATATAGAAAAGATACTCAACAAAGACCTAGCATATAGCACAGGGAACTATACTCAATATTTTGTAATAACCTATAAGAGAAAATAATTGGAAAAAGAATACATATATACACATATACATATGTGTGTGTGTTTGTGTGAATTACTTTGTTGTACACTTGAAACAAAACATTGTAAACCAATTAAACTTCAATTTTTAAAAAACCTGTATAAAAATGTTCATAGCAGTTTTATTTGTAAAAGCCCAAAGCTGGATACAATGCCAATGTTTTCCAATGACTCAGTAGGCAAACAAACAGTGGGACATTCACATCATGGAATACTTCAGTTAAGTCGCTCAGTCGTGTTGGATTCTGTGACCCCATGGATTGTAGCACATCAGGCTTCACTGTCCATCACCAACTCCCGGAGTTTACCCAAATTCATGTCCATTGAGTCAGTGATGACATCCAACCATCTCACCCTCTGTCGTCCCCTTCTCCTCCTGCCCCCAATCTCTCCTGGCATCAGGGTCTTTTCCAATGAGTCAGCTCTTCACATTAGGTGGCCAAAGTATTGGAGTTTCAGCTTCAACATCAGCACTTTCAATGAACATTCAGGACTGATTTCATTTGGGATTGACTGACTGGATCTCCTTGCAGTCTAAGGGACTCTCAAGAGTCTTCTCCAACATCACAGTTCAAAAGCATCAATTCTTCAGTGCTCAGCTTTCTTTATAGTCCAACTCTAACATCCATATGTGATTACTGGAAAAACCTTAGCCTTGACTAGACAGACCTTTGTTGACAAAATAATGTCTCTGCTTTTTAATATGCTGCCTAGTTTGGTCATACTTTTCTTCCAAGGAGTAAGCGTCTTTTAATTTCATGGCTGCAATCACCATCTGCAGTGATTTTGGAGCCCCCCAAAATAAAGTCTGACACTGTTTCCACTGTTTCTTCATCTATTTGCCATGAAGTGATAGGACCAGATGTCATGAACTTTGTTTACTGAATGCTGAGCTTTAAGACAACTTTTTCATTCTTCTCTTTCACTTTCATCAAGAGGCTTATTAGTTCTTCACTTTCTGCCATAGGGTGGTGTCATCTGCATATCTGAGGTTATTAATATTTCTCCCAGCAATCTTGATTCCAGCCTGTGCTTCTTCCAGCCCAGCGTTTCTCATGATGTACTCTGCATATAAGTNCCATTGTGATTATCTGGGTCATGAAAAACTTTTTTGTATAGTTCTTCTGTGTATTCTTGCTACCTCTTCTTAATATCTTCTGCTTCTGTTAGGTTTGTACCATTTTTGTCCTTTATTGAGCCTATCTTTGCATGAAATATTCCTTTGGCATCTCTAATTTTCTTCAAGAGATCCCTAGTCTTTCCCATTCTATTGTTTTCCTCTGTTTCTTCGCACTGGTCTCTGAGGAAGGATTTTGTGGAATAGTACTTAGCACCAAAAAGGAATAACTATTTATATGTGCAAAACTTGGATGAACCAAAAGAAAATTATGCTGAGTAATAAAAACCAATCTTAAAAGACTACATATTGTATATATTTACTGAAAATTCTTGAAGTGATAAGATTATTTAGAGATGGAAAACACAGCCAAGATTGCCAGGAGAAGTGGGGCAAAGAGGTGGCTGTGCCTGCAAATGGGTGGCACGAGGGGTTTTTGTAATGGAACTGCTCAGACCTTGACCGGGGTGGTGGTTACACAGAAGTAAGCATGTTATAAAACTTCACAGAACTAAATACACACACACATGCATATAAAACCTGAATAAGATCAGTGGATTGCATCAATATCAGTTTCTCAGTTGTGATATTGGACTGCAGGTATGCAAGATATGGCCCTTGGGGGAACTGAGTGAAGGATGTACAGGATCTTGCTGTGTTATTTCTTATGACTTCACATTAGTTTACGATTATCTTAAAATGAACAGTTAAAGCAACGCAAATCTGGCATAAGCATTTTACCATGTAAATAAAATTTTAGATAGGAAAACTCTCTGTAAACATAATTTTAATGCGTTTATAATATGCTTTTATAGAAACATTATTTGTCTTACCAGTTCTTGAATAGTATCAGATATTTAACATAGAGCTGTATAAACATGAACTTATTACAAATAAGAATGCAAAGAAGATCACTGTACATGAAACTATCCCATTTCAGGGTATTTCCTTAGAAAAATGTTTCATAGAGTGAGTGCTGTAGGATATTAACAGTTGTAATACGAGAATAATGTTCTTTGGTTAAATATATTTGGGAAGCAGCTTTGTTCATTCTGGGTATTCTCATAGTCTTTTAATAGACAAAATACATTGAGAATCACCCAAGGGCATCAATATGATCAATGTTTCCCCCAAAAGGCATTTTCTCTTGAAAAATGCATAATAGATTAAATATATGACTGCTAGTTCTTTGACTTTATACCCCTCACTGGGTGGGCTGTATGACTGCTTTGACTGCTCTGATTAGTAGAATTCAGTGGAAATGCTATACCAGTTTCTGAGCACAAACTTTTAAGAAATCAGCACATTCCACTTTCTTTCTCTCAGAAGACTCCATTTAGGAGAACCCACCGGCCATGTCAAGAGGCCTGAATACCCTGTAACTGTCCTGGAGCCCAAGCTAGCCAAAGGAGGAACGTGTGAAAAGAGGGAGATGCTTAGCCAGCCCCAGCTCTTCCTGTAAGCCCAACTCAGGCATTAGAGATGAGAACAATGCCATCTTGGAAATTTTAACCCCAACAGAGGCAAGTGGAGTAAAACCAAGGAAAGAAGCCAACAGTCAGAATCAAGAGGCTGGATATATGCTACCACTAAAGCCTTCTGAGACAATTCAAGAAATCTGAGAAAACTAGCTAAAGCCACTGTAAAGCAAAAATAAGCCATTCCCTCTGTACTCTGCCCCAAAGCTCAAATCATAACATCATTAGCACAATAAATTGGTTGTTTATATCACTAAACATAGGCTTGTTGATTACACAGCAATAGCTAACCATTATATCTGTTTCTTTTTTTAACTTAGGGACAGTGATGCATGGTATTTAAAATCAGTTGGCTTTAGCATTGGGGTACCAAAACTCTCTGTAAGTTACTAATGATGTGACCTTGGGAAATTAAACTTTTGAAAACTGAGTTTTCTTATTGGTATACTTACTTTATTGATTTGGAAGACTGAAAAGAGATTATGCATGTAAAGTGCTTAGTCCTATGCCTAGCAGGCAGTAAGTGCTAAGCAATAATTACTTCCCCCTTTTACTTCAACCCAGGCTCTGTGGCACAGCAGAGGAATTACTGCATTAAAGAGCATGTACATTTTTACTTTCTTAATAAAGATGATCAAACTGCTTTCCAGAAAGTATGCACCAGTTTATATTCATCTGTAGGATAAATTAAAAGTTGAAAAAACTTTTTATTCAAGAGCAAGGCTTGACAAACTTTTCCTATACTGAGCCAGACAGTAACTATTCAGGCTTTGTGGGCTATGTGATTCTGTTATAACTACTGAACTCTGCTGTTTAAACATGAAAGAAGCCACAGACAATTTTTTTTTAAAAATGGACATGGTTGTTTGCAATAAAGCTTTATTTATAATAACAGAGGTGGGCTGGATTCGGTCTGAAGGATGGTGCTTGCCAAGCTCTTTCCTAGAGAACGAAACCAGAAGGTTTCTACCCTGGAAACATATTCATAAAAGTGTTGACAAACTCACAGATGTGTCAAGAAACTCTGTGGGCCCTTCTCTATCAAGACACACTGGCTACTTTTCTAGGCATATGTGTGAACACCCAGGGCAGGGGAGCTTCAATTTTGCCATATTACTTCCTGTAAGTTTAGCTACATCAGCTGCTTCTTTCTACAAATTTTAATCGGTAATGATCTATGCACCGTGCATACACACCCTAGTACTTGGTTAAGCTTGCAATTAGGGAAGTCAGCTTTTTTTTCTTGAAGAAAAAGTGATTTGGTTTCTTTTTTAAGCACCAAGTAGATATGCAAAGTTAACTAAAGCAACAAGCATAATCACTAAATATAGAAAGTAGGCTTTGATAGAAAAAGGCCTGGGTTAGCAAAGAAAAAGCCTGAGTTCTGCATCCGGTTTTAGCTTAACTAGCTGTATGACTATGGGGAAGTCACACATCTGGGCCTCTGTGTGTTATCCATTTATAAAGTGGGACTAGAAATTGCTTCCTTGGTTGCCTTATAACATTTTTTTTTAATGGCCACATTTAATTTATAAATCTCATATTTTACTATTGTTAACTATTTGTGAGTCATCTACCCAATGGAACTCCTTGGGGATAGAAGCGATATCATACACATTTTTAAAAACCCATTTCATGGCACAGAGCTTAGTATACCAACCAAGCAATAAATGTTTGCAAAATGAATATCTAAATGAATGGATGAATGCAAGAATTTATAAACATCCCAATGAATAAGAACAGATATTAAAATGAGGTTTATTATCAAGAAGCCAATCAATAAATTTTGAAAAGATATTTGTGAGTGAAGTATAATTTACCCCAGGAATTTCAGAATCCCTAGGATATGAAAAGACTTGGTGTCTCAGGTGATCCACCCAATATCTAGCCACCAATTATCTTCTGTTCTGAGAGTGTACATTAGGTACCAATGTTGGCCCTATTTTTAAACTAAAAATGACTGCTTTTTCCAAAAGCCATGAATAATAAAAAATTATAATTTGCAGACTTTGAAGTAGAAATAAGAGTAAATTTTAACTTTTTTTTTAATGTTAAAATCAAAAGTAATATTATTTNCTTTTCTAGGCATATGTGTGAACACCCAGGGCAGGGGAGCTTCAATTTTGCCATATTACTTCCTGTAAGTTTAGCTACATCAGCTGCTTCTTTCTACAAATTTTAATCGGTAATGATCTATGCACCGTGCATACACACCCTAGTACTTGGTTAAGCTTGCAATTAGGGAAGTCAGCTTTTTTTTCTTGAAGAAAAAGTGATTTGGTTTCTTTTTTAAGCACCAAGTAGATATGCAAAGTTAACTAAAGCAACAAGCATAATCACTAAATATAGAAAGTAGGCTTTGATAGAAAAAGGCCTGGGTTAGCAAAGAAAAAGCCTGAGTTCTGCATCCGGTTTTAGCTTAACTAGCTGTATGACTATGGGGAAGTCACACATCTGGGCCTCTGTGTGTTATCCATTTATAAAGTGGGACTAGAAATTGCTTCCTTGGTTGCCTTATAACATTTTTTTTTAATGGCCACATTTAATTTATAAATCTCATATTTTACTATTGTTAACTATTTGTGAGTCATCTACCCAATGGAACTCCTTGGGGATAGAAGCGATATCATACACATTTTTAAAAACCCATTTCATGGCACAGAGCTTAGTATACCAACCAAGCAATAAATGTTTGCAAAATGAATATCTAAATGAATGGATGAATGCAAGAATTTATAAACATCCCAATGAATAAGAACAGATATTAAAATGAGGTTTATTATCAAGAAGCCAATCAATAAATTTTGAAAAGATATTTGTGAGTGAAGTATAATTTACCCCAGGAATTTCAGAATCCCTAGGATATGAAAAGACTTGGTGTCTCAGGTGATCCACCCAATATCTAGCCACCAATTATCTTCTGTTCTGAGAGTGTACATTAGGTACCAATGTTGGCCCTATTTTTAAACTAAAAATGACTGCTTTTTCCAAAAGCCATGAATAATAAAAAATTATAATTTGCAGACTTTGAAGTAGAAATAAGAGTAAATTTTAACTGTTTTTTTTAATGTTAAAATCAAAAGTAATATTATTTCTTTATGAAGCCTAAAATGAAATTAAAATGGATGGATGGATTAAATAAGCACTTGCAAAGTTAATTCAGTAAAATTGATACCTTAAGGCAATATCATTTAAAGGAAAAGAATCATTCAGCTTCTTTATACAGTAATGAATTCTTCTTCACTGGTCAAGTTGGCCATCCTCAAATGAAATCTCATTTTAATATATGCTCTTACTCATTGGGATGCTTACAAATTCTTGCATTCATCCATCTATTTATTCATTTTGAAAACATTTTAATGACTGCCCTGGTGGCTCAGATGGTAAAACGTCTATCTACAATGCGAGAGACCCAGGTTCGATCCCTGGGTTGGGAAGATCCCCTGGAGAAGGAAATGGCAATCCACTCCAGGACTATTGCCTGGAAAATCCCATGGACAGAGGAGCCTGGTAGGCTACAGCCCATGGGGTCGCAAAGAGTCGGACACTACTGAGCAACTTCACTTAGTGTACTAAGCACTGTGCCAAGAAATGGGAATTTTAAAATTCACAGCCTTAGAAAGCTTTGGAATTTTCCACTTGAAAAATCCATGGAACTGAGGTACTGGCTGCTATGATATTTTACAGCCAGTCTGATGAACTGATTAACAGCTTGCAAAGAAGTGTTCCTCCTGAAAGATCTTTTACCAGGAAAAATCTCCATAGATATGACTGTTGAATAATGGATGTACTTGAAGGACTGGGTGCTAATTTGCATAAGCAAATGCTTTCCTTGGAGAGCCGAAGTGAGGAGATTACATTCGCTCCCCTCCATCAGGGCTGCCTATGGCCCTACTGAACTTACCTCAGGAACAGAGAGCCAAGAGCTCAAACAAAGGATGGCTAGAGATGGCTGCTCAGCAGAATGCCTGTTTCACCTCAGGAAATGCAGAGAGGAACCTTACTCCTTTCTCAACAACTCTACAGTGATCCAGGAAAGAGGATTTACGTAGAACTTTGCTATCCTTATCCGCACACTTAGCACAATTCTGAGTTGAGGTAGCCCAACTCTTTTCCTCTTCCAGAAGAGATTCCTCGTAGGATTAAATTGGTAGTACCCTTCTGGTGTGTAAGAATACACCAAGGTCTCCAGGACAAAGAATGAAGGAAATCTAAAATAAAGAAATAAATCCCTGATTTATCAGAATTTACATAATTCTGATAATAGGCTGTATTTTACTTTTTTTTTTACCCAGATATTTTTAACTTTCACCAAGCCTAAGATACAGTTAGGGTATATGTTATTATCCTTAACTGAAAGAAGGGCAAACAGAGGCGGTGAGGTGACTTGCAGGAGCTATTCAGTATGAATTATTCCTCTACAGCCTACAATTCCTGAAGTGGCTTTACGAGATAAAACAGAAGACATTTACTGTCCGTTTACAGCAGAGCCTGCAGGGTCACGTGCAGTCAGTACTCTATACTCCTTGCTCAGAGTTAACATCTCCAGTTTTATATTGTAAAAACTAAGGCATGGACTAGTAAGTCAACAGTGACAGTGACAAACACNGTAGGCTACAGCCCATGGGGTCGCAAAGAGTCGGACACTACTGAGCAACTTCACTTAGTGTACTAAGCACTGTGCCAAGAAATGGGAATTTTAAAATTCACAGCCTTAGAAAGCTTTGGAATTTTCCACTTGAAAAATCCATGGAACTGAGGTACTGGCTGCTATGATATTTTACAGCCAGTCTGATGAACTGATTAACAGCTTGCAAAGAAGTGTTCCTCCTGAAAGATCTTTTACCAGGAAAAATCTCCATAGATATGACTGTTGAATAATGGATGTACTTGAAGGACTGGGTGCTAATTTGCATAAGCAAATGCTTTCCTTGGAGAGCCGAAGTGAGGAGATTACATTCGCTCCCCTCCATCAGGGCTGCCTATGGTCCTACTGAACTTACCTCAGGAACAGAGAGCCAAGAGCTCAAACAAAGGATGGCTAGAGATGGCTGCTCAGCAGAATGCCTGTTTCACCTCAGAAAATGCAGAGAGGAACCTTACTCCTTTCTCAACAACTCTACAGTGATCCAGGAAAGAGGATTTACGTAGAACTTTGCTATCCTTATCCGCACACTTAGCACAATTCTGAGTTGAGGTAGCCCAACTCTTTTCCTCTTCCAGAAGAGATTCCTCGTAGGATTAAATTGGTAGTACCCTTCTGGTGTGTAAGAATACACCAAGGTCTCCAGGACAAAGAATGAAGGAAATCTAAAATAAAGAAATAAATCCCTGATTTATCAGAATTTACATAATTCTGATAATAGGCTGTATTTTACTTTTTTTTTTACCCAGATATTTTTAACTTTCACCAAGCCTAAGATACAGTTAGGGTATATGTTATTATCCTTAACTGAAAGAAGGGCAAACAGAGGCGGTGAGGTGACTTGCAGGAGCTATTCAGTATGAATTATTCCTCTACAGCCTACAATTCCTGAAGTGGCTTTACGAGATAAAACAGAAGACATTTACTGTCCGTTTACAGCAGAGCCTGCAGGGTCACGTGCAGTCAGTACTCTATACTCCTTGCTCAGAGTTAACATCTCCAGTTTTATATTGTAAAAACTAAGGCATGGACTAGTAAGTCAACAGTGACAGTGACAAACACAGGTAGGCTATCGCTAGACTTCAAACACAGCTTTGTTTCTCAATAGTATAACAGTTTTCAAACAGAAGAGTTGAAAGGATTTTCCACCCACATCTACCTGTACAGCATTAACACTGCACTACATTTGCTTTAACTTGCCTAACCTCCAACTATTCACCCCTCCATCTCATTTTAAACACATTTTAAAGTACATTGCCAACATCAAAACACTTCCTCCGAAATACTTCAGTATGCGTATCTTTAGCTACAATTCAGTATGTGTTTGCTGATTTTTCTTTTGAGGCAAATTTTACATACAATAAAATGCAAAGATCTTAACTGTGCATTTGCTTGAATTTGGACAAAATCATACACCTTCATAACCTAGATTCCTATCAAGATAACATGACCTGTCACCCCGAAATACTTCCCCTTGTCCTTCTCCATCAGCAGCCACTCCCACCTCCCAACCAGAAGTGACCATTATTCTGATTTTTCCACTTTAGACTAGCATTGTCTAGTCTAGAATTTTCTATAAGCAGAATTTTATAGTATGTACTCTTATATAAGCCCTATTCTGTGCAACACATTGCATCTGAGAGTCATCTGTACTGTTGCACGCATCATTGGTCTTTAATTGCTATATGGTATTCCACTGTATGAGTTATATAAGTTTACTTTTTCTCCAACTGACTAACCTCAGGGTGTTTCCAGTTAGGCAGTTAAGTTTAAGGCTGTTAGAACTTCTAGCACAAGACTTTATGAACTTCTGTTTTCATTCCCTAGAGGATAACAGGACATGCAACATTTCTAAGGCCATCATGCCATTTGACTTTTTTTAAAATGTTTTACTTTACAATAATGTATTGGTTTTGCCATACATTGACATGAATCCACCACAGGTGTACATGAGTTCCCAGCCCCGAATGCCCCTCCCACCTCCCTCCCTATATCATCCCTCTGGGTCATCCCAGTGCACCAGCCCCAAGCATCCTGTATCCTATATCAAACCTAGACTAGCGATTCATTTCTTACATGATAGTATACATGTTTCAATGCCATTCTCCCAATTCATCCCACCCTTTCCCTCTCCTACAGAGTCCAAAAGTCTGTTCTTTACATCTGTGTCTCTTTTGTTGTCTCACATACAGGGTTATCATTACCATCTTTCTAAATTCCATATATATGCATTAGTATACTGTGTTGGTGTTTTTCTTTCTGGCTTACTTCACTCTGTATAATCAGCTNTCAAAAAGTCTGTTCTTTACATCTGTGTCTCTTTTGCTATCTCACATACAAGGTTATCATTACCATCTTTCTAAATTCCATATATATGTGTTAGTATACTACATTGGTGTTTTTCTTTCTGGATTACTTCACTGTATAATCGGCTCCCGTTTCATCCACCTCATTAGAACTGATTCAAATGTAGTCTTTTTCAGGGCTGAGTGATACTCCATTGTGTATATGTACTACAACTTTCTTATCCATTCGTCTGCTGATGAACATCTAGGTTGCTTCTGTGTCCTGGCTATCATAAACAGTGCTGCAGTGAACATTGAGGTACAAGTGTCTCTTTCAATTCTGGTTTCCTAGGTGTGTATGCCCAGTAGTGGGATTGCTGGACCATAAGGCAGTTCTATTTGCAGTTTTTAAAGAAATCTCTAAGCGCTAGCTGTGGCAGGCTCACTAAGCAAAGGCGGCTGCGGCCAGCACACTAAGGGTGTCCGAGAGGAGCTACCCCATGTCTGAGGTCAGGGGCAGAAGCCAGGAGGACCCCATGCACGAAGGGTGGCAGCCAAGAGCAGTTACCCCATGTCCAAGGTCAAGGGCAGTGGCCTAGAGTGCCAGGCTGTGATGGCGCAGGAATGGCCAAGAGGAACTACCCCACATCTGAGGTCAGGTATGGCACCTGGGAGAAGCGACCCTGCATCTGAGGCCAGGGAAGACAGCTGAGAGGAGCTACCCTGTGTCCAGGAACAGGGGCGGTGCCCGAGGTCAGGAGCAGCGGCCAGGAGGAGCAACCCCACATCCAAGGAGTGCTGGCTGCTTGGGCGCAGGAGAGCCTAGAGGAGCCATCCTGCATTGAAGGTCAGGAAGGGCGGCTGTGAAGAGATATACCTCGTCCAAGGTAAGGATCAGCGGCTGCACTTTGCTGCAGCAGCCGTGAAGAGATACCACATACCCAAGGTAAAAGAAACCCAAGTAAGATGGTAGGTGTTGCAAGAGGGCATCAGAGGGCAGACACACTGAATCCATACTCACAGAAAACTAGTCAATCTAATCACACTAGGACCACAGACTTATCTAAATCAATGAAACTAAGCCATGCCACTGAGCAACCCAGGGCAAGCGGGTCATGGGGGAGAGGTCTGACAGAATGTGGTCCACTGGAAAAGGGAATGGTAAACCACTTCAATATTCTTGCCTTGAGAACCCCATGAACAGTATGAGAAGGCAAAATGATAGGATACTGAAAGAGTAACTTCCCAGGTCAGAAGGTGCCCAATATGCTACTAGAGATCAGGGGTGAAATAATTCTAGAAAGAATGAAGGGATGGAGCCAAAGCAAAAACAATACCCAGCTGTGGATGTGACTGGAGACAGAAGCAAGGTCTGATTCTGCAAAGAGCAATATTGCATAGGAACCTGAATTGTCAGGTTCATGAATCAATGCAAATTGGAAGTGGTCAAACAAGAGATGGCAAGGGTGAATGTCAACATTCTAGGAATCAGCAAACTAAAATGGACTGGAACGGGTGATTTTAACTCAGATGACCATTATATCTACTACTGCAGGCAGGAATCCCTCAGAAGAAATGGAGTAGCCATCAACAAAAGAGTCCGAAATGAAATACTTGGATGCAGTCTCAAAAACTACAGAATGATCTGTGTTTGTCTCCAAGGCAAACCATTCAATATCACGGTAATCCAAATCTATGCCCCAACCAGTAATGCTGAAGAAGCTGAAGTTGAATGGTTCTATGAAGACCTACAAGACCTTTTAGAACTAATACCTAAAAAAGATGTCCTTTACATTATAGGGGACTGGAATGCAAAAGTAGGAAGTCAAGAAACACCTGGAGTAACAGGCAAATTTGGCCTTGGAATGTGGAATGAAGCAGGGCAAAGACAAATAGAGTTTTGCCAAGAAAATGCACTGATCATAGCAAATACCCTCTCCCAATAACACAAGAGAAGACTCTACACATGGACATCACCAGATGGTCAATAACGAAATCAGATTGATTATATTCTTTGCAGCCAAAGATGCAGAAGCTCTATACAGTCAACAAGAACAAGACCAGGAGCTGGCTGTGGCTCACATCATAAACTCCTTATGGCCAAATTCAGACTTAAATGGAAGAAAGTAGGGAAAATGCTAGACCATTCAGGTATGACCTAAATNAGGATGATTGTGAAGTCTACTTTATAGAAATGTTGAAGGGATGTAATGAGTTAATTTCCTGAGTCATTTCACAGAACAAACACTGCCTGATGCGGGATGAACACTCAGCACATGTTAGCTTTATTACTCATGCCATAGCTGCATGGTTCCTGGAGGGAAATGTGGCGAGAACACCTCCTTCAGTGACCTGTCTCGTTCTACGGAAGGCCAGAGTAGAGATTTACTGTCTCTGTGTCCTTGGCAGTTAGAAGCTTCTCAGTGGCAAGCTGCAGGGACAACGGCAAGGTCTTAGGAGGCCAGGCCATCCTCCGGCTGCATAACAATCTGGCGACACTTCCTGTCAGCTCTGGGCCTTCACACAAGTCTCCCTTCCTCAGGGCCCTGGGAGCCGAGCATCTGGATAGCAGCAAACTTAATTAACTTGAAGCAAGGGGAGCTCAGAGGGAGAAATAACGGTCTTCACTTCCAAACTTCCTAATTAAAATGCAGCAGGCACTGGAGGTCACACATATAATTCAGAAGTCTCATTTAGGGACTATGCCTTCAGTAGAGCTTCCACTACGTGGCTCCGCAACACTGGTCCTTGACCCATAAGCCAAGACAAAGGGAAGGGAGCTAAATTCGGCTCCATGTGTGTTTAATGCATCTTCAAACCCACCAGGGAACCCCCTCTTTCTTTGATCTCATGTAACATGGCCTGGGCTTGCAAATTAAATGCCTTTCCATTCAGATCTATAAGGAGCTTTTCCAAGATCAAATCTGTCTTCATACTTGTGTGTTCCAGGGGACTGATGGGGTTGTAATGATATTTTCTGGCACTCATTGCTAGCTGAGATTCCGGAAGGCAGTCCCCAGGCAGGTCACAGAGTAGAACAGTTGGGTATTTTTAGGCTTTCTACATTTCTAGAGATTTTCAGTTCTGAATGCAGCTTCGGCACAGAAAAGGTCCAACCAACACAGGCAAAAAGCTGTTCTATTCTTGGAAAGAACATGGTTTCAAAATCAAGAGGACCTGGTATAAAATACCCACCCTATCCCTGACCAGCTGTGTAACCACAGAAGACACTTTTTAAGCCTTAGTTTTCTCAGCTGTCAAATGGATGCACTAGTAACAACCTCACAGAATGTGTATGAGGAATAAATGAGATAATGTATATAACTCTTCTAGCATGCCCCAGGCACAGTAGTAAAGGTTCAAACATGGTAGCTCTTGTCCTCTGTTTGTTGCTAACAGTAACAGTAATAAACCAGTATGATCCTACAAAGAATCACAGCTTCTACAAATAATCATAGTAAGCTTGGAATTTTTAGAGCTCTGCCCAATTAGTGCTAAGACCTCATGACTGAGCACCAAGATGAGTTCTTCTATTTATTCAGTTTTTCAGCTACAAACTCTGTATTTATACGTTTATCAAGCCTCTTTTGAATACATAAAGCTGTACCAGCCTCTAGACAAAGGGAAGAGAGGATTTTCCAGCACTGACTTGATGGAACTTAAAATCCTGTTGGTGCTGACATGCTTTCAATATTTCACAAATATTCTGAGCCATTAAATTTTTATAGTTGAGGCACAAATACTCATTCTGTTTAATTGTGAAATGCACAAAATTAAATGCAAAAAAATTCCAGTCCTCACTCTTTAAAATTTTCCTATTATATAACTAATAAGGAAAATAGAGATGAGAGAATTTTCACGTCATTTAATTCTATTCAGAGTGGAAACGAATTTAGTCTGAGTGAACCTGAACATTAATACAGAAGTGCTTCAGCCAAGAAAGATTTAACTGCTGCAAAGGGGGGAGTAACATGAGGTATTGGGGGCATTTAAAACCACCTCAACAATGACATTTGCCTAGTTTTAATGGTTTTCATTTTACTTTTTTCCTTAGGTTATATCTATGAAGACAAAGAAGGAGTGAGAACATTCAATAATCTGAATTTCTGCTCCATATAAATTTTTTCATGATTATAATAAAAATTATGATGATTATAATAACAGTTAAAACATGAGTAGAGTAGTTCTATGATGTAAGTTCTTTGAGTCTCCACAGCAAGCTTACTAGCTAAATCCACTGATAAATGAGATAATGTATATAACTCTTCTAGCATGCCCCAGGCACAGTAGTAAAGGTTCAAACATGAACCAAATGAGCAGAGAGTGATGGGGGCAAGGTATGGTAGGATTTTATCCTATTGCATAGAATACGTGTACTTTGCTTCTTCAAAGTGTCTACAAAAGAGAGAGACAAATAAAAAATAGACCTATTATCTTCAGCTTCCAAAATATGTAGAGGCTTAGTAAACGTTAGTTGTGATGATGATTATCTTACATGTTGGAGTCAGCAATTCCTTGCCGGAATTATATATTTAGTACAGAGACTGGATTTTAGCAAATGTTCAACCAGACATTGATTATTTTCACTGTTGTTATTTGAAGACACTGAACTAGTGATTTTGTATTATTATTGTTACTATTACCACTATCATAATTTTATTATTTGGTAGGGTTATACCAAATAAAATGGATTCATAGGATATATAGGCAAAAGGGGCTATTATGCTCATCTTAAAGATAAAGAAACTGAGGCTCAGGTAAGTTAAGTAACTCACTCAGGGTTCATACATGTAGGAAAACTGGATTCATTTTTACCTGCCTGCAAAACATAACCCTAAGCTACTGTTTCAGAGTGAAGCGACCTTGGACTCCACCCTTACAACCTCTGGATTCTTAGGAAGATTATACACATACAGGTAGTGACCCTCCTATAAACCAGAAGAAATAAAGAATTTTGAGATATCATTATTCTTATAGTAGTCTCATAGTTAGCCTATATTTCACTAATATAACTTGGGCTTCTCATGAAATAATTTAAGAATTAATGCAATTTCCTTGTACTAGATATTCATTCTATTAGAAAACTAAACTCCAGAAACAGAGTGGAATAGAGCCCCAGTGGATGAGCTGACTCGCAAGGCTCAAGCAGCATGAAGCGGCCTTGCCTTAAGGTGTCAGGCTGCTGTGCTGTTCTTGTTGCCTGCCTCCAGGGAGAAATCTGTGGAGTGGCAGTCCCATTTAATGACTAAGAAAGAAGACGATGCACATATATACAATGGAATACTACTCAGCCATAAAGAAGAACGAAATACTGCCATTTGTAGCAATGTGGATGGACCTAGAAAGCATCTCACTAAGTGAAGTAAGTCAGATAGAGAAAGACAAACATCATAGGCTATCCTTTATATGTGGAATCTAAAAAAAAAATGATACAACTGAACTTATATGAGCTTAAATACACAACAGAAATAAACTCAGAAGCACAGAAAACAAACTTATGGTTACCAAAGAGGAAGAGAGGGGGAGGGATAAATTAGGAGTTTGGGATTAACAGATACACACTACAACATACAAAATAGATACATGACAAGGATCTATGGCATTATGCAGGGAACTAAACTCAATATTGTAATAACCTATTATGGAAAAGAACCTGCAAAAAAATATCTGAGCAACTTTGCTGTACACCTGAAACACGACACTATAAGTCAATGATGCATTTCAATAAAAATTTAAGAAAAAAGAACATGGCTCTGGAGTTTGGTAGATATGTGTTCCAGTCCCAGGCTTGACACATTCTGAGCATAGTCTTAGACAAAGGTTTAAGCTCTTGGGCCTCTATTTCCTTATCTGTAAAATGGGGCTAATGGTGTTTATCTCACAGGAGTCTAAGAGGATTAAATGAGTCAATGCAAGTAGGCCACTGGCCACTGTGCCTTGGTCATGGATACCTAGTGGTGTTAACTGTTACTGAGAGAAATGTCCTTCACACAGGAATGGTTTCAATTGGGATAGCTAAACAATATACCTACTAAATAAACATTAAGAGCTAAGAATTAAAACTGAAGGAGTAAAATGGCCCGTGTGGATTTGTTTTTTATGTTTGCTCTATGTTTTGCTGAAGGACTTTGAAGATGCCCTAGGAGGGGTGACACAGAGGACTTGGTGCCTGCACGGGGGAACCTCGATAATTTCAATGGCAGGAGCACTTCCCAGGCCCAGAATCACTCCTTGCCTTGGAAATTGGCACCAGCAACCTCACAGAGCCCCTGGCTGTCTAGCAACTTTCTAATATATGGCATCAAGCCAGAGCAAGGGATGCAACTGAAAACAGCAAAGGGGAAGAAGCCCCAAGAGGCTGTGGAGTCACCCCAAAGTCTGAGCAAGTTTTCAGGAATTTTATTTGCTGTGCCCCTGGCATCTTTTTTCTTGTTAATAAGTTGTATGGCAAAAACAATGCCATCAGCAAAATGCACAGGGAAGTAAGCCCAGTGTAAAACAGTGATTTCATTCTCCTCCTAAAGATGCCTGATCCTCTACAGACATAGCATACCATATTCTTTTGAGGCTGGGAGTTGACAGGTAACTTCAGAGAGAAGGGAAAAAAAGAAGAACTTGCTCAGTCTGTAAGATTATACTTAGGGAATAAGCCTGGAGTAGAAGTGAGACCTTGGGCTGAGAATACAGTTCAGCTATAATATCAAAACAGGATGCTCCCAATTCCCTTTGAGGCCCAAAGATAGATGGGTTCAGGCCATCTATCTTCCCTGTAGATAGAAACTCCATAAAAGCTGGATGATGGACAAGGCTGGGCCTTGCCCAGATAAGAGATAAAAGATCAAATATTCCTCATTCTCAAAGTTAAGGAGACCTCCCTGACTACACATGTGGAGAAAGGCTCCTTGGAGATCAGAAAGGGAGGGGGCATCACCCCATAGTAAGTAATGTCAACTACCCATAGGCCTCTTCGCTAGACTCCATCTTGGCTAAGAGATGCATGTGCACACACGGGAGGTCCCTAAGATACACCTAATACACATACGGACGGCTAACAAACACATGAAAAGATGCTCAACATCACTCATTATCAGAGAAATGCAAATCAAGACCACAATAAGGTACNCATACACACAACGGAATACTATTCAGTCATAGAAAGGATATATTTTCCCTATTTGCAGCAACATGGATGCCCTTGGAGGCCATTATGCTAAGTGAAATCAGACAGAGAAAGACAAATACTATATAATACCACTTATATGTGGAATCTAAAAAATACAATAAACTAGTGAATAAAAAAAGGCAGCAGCTCACAGATACAGAGAACAAACTAGTGGTTACCAGAAGGAGGAGGGAGGGGGATGGACAATATAGGGGTAAGGAGAAAAAAGGTTTCTTATGGGATTATATGAAATCATATGTGTGAAACTTTTGAAAATTGTAAAGCACTATAGAATTTAAAAATAAGTTACCCAAATGTTGCAAAAAAAAAACTGGTTTAAAGTTTATTTAATAAATAAACAAAAGAGGCAGGTATGGAGTATACGAAGGATGTTTCAAATGGCTCTTCACACATCAGAAGGGAGAAGGGGCAGAAAGTGGACTTTACAACCTCTGTGATCCAACACGGATCCAATGTGGGATCATTTTCCACTGAGCAGCCCACAGGCCCACTTCACTGACCTAATTCTATTTTCTCAGTGGGTTCCATCCTCCTTGCCCTGCTGTGAAGTCCTGCCCCCTGAAAGCCTTTCCCTGTCAATAGCTTTTCCTCTCCTAGCTACTGTGAACACTATTCACCTCTACAACTCACATCTTTCCATTTTAAATGTTTGGCAGGGAAGCAGAAAGCGGATAATCAACACAATCAGTGGGGGATTTTTACACAGGCTTACTCTAAAGCTTGATTCTCTTTCTGAGACAGTAACTTATAAAAGTGACCCAATATTTACTAAGCACATATTCAAAGCAAAACATCAGTAAACACGTTATAAAACGATTTCACATAATCTTCACACATAGGCTACAAACAAGTACTAATAGTATCCTCATTTCATAGGTGAGAAAAAGGAGCACAGACAATTTCAGTGACTTCTGCAAGGTCACACATTGACCTGTAACCAGCTAGTTGTATCCAGGGCCCAGTAAAAATGTAATTTAGCAAATGGCCCTGACCCACTACACAGAAAGTTGGACATCAAATTCAGTGAGCATAGAATGATGGGTCTCCAGTCAGTTGCCCGTTTACATCCAATGATGAATCTTAACTTAGAACCTTCCAGACAAATCAGGAGGTGGTTGCTTCAAAAAGTAAAACACGTCTGCACTGATTGGTCTTTTTAATCCATTAATTTACAACAAATATTTCTGACCTCTATCCTATCTCAATCTTAGTGACCAACTAGCGTATTTCTATCTCTCGCTTGAAGCCTTGGCCTTGACTCCAAACTGAAATAGGACTGGGGATGGGCTGCTATTAATTTCTGCTTTCAAAGCACCAGATAACACAATATTGCAAATCAACTACACGTCAGTTTAAAAATTAAAAAGTTGAAAATTTAATGAATTGATTTTCAGACTTTGTCAAACTCTCCCTGGTTTTATTACATTGCCTAATTTTGGGCCATCTGAATCAGGTAACACTCAGTCAGTCTTATTCCACAGGTGATATATTTACTTGAGGCTTACTCCAAAATAAAAAGTCATTACCAAGATCTAACAAGTCACTAACCATAACTAACCATAACTCAGAGAAGGCAATGGAAACACACCCCAGTATTCTTGCCTAGAAAATCCCGTGGACAGAGGAGCCTGGTAGGCTTCAGTCCACGGGGTCGCTAAGAGTCAGACATGACTAAGTGACTTCACTTTCACTTTTCACTTTCATGCACTGGAAAAGGAAATGGCAAGCCACTCCAGTGTTCTTGCCTGGAGAATCCCAGGGACGGGAGAGCCTGGCAAGCTATTGTCAATGGGGTCGCACAGAGTCAGACATGACTGGAGCGACTTAGCAGCAGCAGCAACCATAACTAACCTTAACCATCACTAGATTCTTTGAACATCTCCTAAGTAAGCACACTGAGCAAGTGCTTTATAAAACATATCATATTTGATGCTAATAATGATGGTTAACTAAGGCCTTATTCTTCCATTTTAGAATTGGAGAAAACAAGCTTAGAGAAGTTAAGGCACTTGCATAAAGTCAAACAGGATACAGGTAAAGGAGTGAATATTTGAGCACAAATTCACTGGATCCAAAACTTGAAGACCTTGTGCTAGTCTACAAGCACCCCCCCCCC
>SJYW01003219.1:13545-25969 GCA_006410735.1 Raphicerus campestris | reverse complement strand
AAGCACTATAGAATTTAAAAATAAGTTACCCAAATGTTGCAAAAAAAAAACTGGTTTAAAGTTTATTTAATAAATAAACAAAAGAGGCAGGTATGGAGTATACGAAGGATGTTTCAAATGGCTCTTCACACATCAGAAGGGAGAAGGGGCAGAAAGTGGACTTTACAACCTCTGTGATCCAACACGGATCCAATGTGGGATCATTTTCCACTGAGCAGCCCACAGGCCCACTTCACTGACCTAATTCTATTTTCTCAGTGGGTTCCATCCTCCTTGCCCTGCTGTGAAGTCCTGCCCCCTGAAAGCCTTTCCCTGTCAATAGCTTTTCCTCTCCTAGCTACTGTGAACACTATTCACCTCTACAACTCACATCTTTCCATTTTAAATGTTTGGCAGGGAAGCAGAAAGTGGTTAATCAACACAATCAGTGGGGGATTTTTACACAGGCTTACTCTAAAGCTTGATTCTCTTTCTGAGACAGTAACTTATAAAAGTGACCCAATATTTACTAAGCACATATTCAAAGCAAAACATCAGTAAACACTTTATAAAACGATTCCACATAATCTTCACACATAGGCTACAAACAAGTACTAATAGTATCCTCATTTCATAGGTGAGAAAAAGGAGCACAGACAATTTCAGTGACTTCTGCAAGGTCACACATTGACCTGTAACCAGCTAGTTGTATCCAGGGCCCAGTAAAAATGTAATTTAGCAAATGGCCCTGACCCACTACACAGAAAGTTGGACATCAAATTCAGTGAGCATAGAATGATGGGTCTCCAGTCAGTTGCCCGTTTACATCCAATGATGAATCTTAACTTAGAACCTTCCAGACAAATCAGGAGGTGGTTGCTTCAAAAAGTAAAACACGTCTGCACTGATTGGTCTTTTTAATCCATTAATTTACAACAAATATTTCTGACCTCTATCCTATCTCTGAATCTTAGTGACCAACTAGCCTATTTCTATCTCTCGCTTGAAGCCTTGGCCTTGACTCCAAACTGAAATAGGACTGGGGATGGGCTGCTATTAATTTCTGCTTTCAAAACACCAGATAACACAATATTGCAAATCAACTACACTTCAGTTTAAAAATTAAAAAGTTGAAAATTTAATGAATTGACTTTCAGACTTTGTCGAACTCTCCCTGGTTTTATTACATTGCCTAATTTTTGGCCATCTGAATCAGGTAACACTCAGTCAGTCTTATTCCACAGGTGATATATTTTCTTGAGGCTTACTCCAAAATAAAAAGTCATTACCAATATCTAATAAGTCACTAACCATAACTAACCATAACTCAGAGAAGGCAATGGAAACACACCCCAGTATTCTTGCCTGGAAAATCCCGTGGACAGAGGAGCCTGGAAGGCTGCAGTCCATGGGGTCACTAAGAGTCAGACATGACTGAGTGACTTCACTTTCACTTTTCACTTTCATGCGTTGGAAAAGGAAATGGCAACCCACTCCAGTGTTCTTGCCTGGAGAATCCCAGGGACGGGAGAGCCTGGCAGGCTGTTGTCAATGGGGTCGCACAGAGTCAGACATGACTGGAGCGACTTAGCAGCAGCAGCAACCATAACTAGCCTTAACCATCACTAGATTCTTTGAACATCTCCTATGTAAGTAGACTGAGCAAGTGCTTTATAAAACATATCATATTTGATGCTAATAATGATGGTTAACTAAGGCCTTACTCTTCCATTTTAGAATTGGAGAAAACAGGCTTAGAGAAGTTAAGGCACTTGCATAAAGTCAACAGGATATAGGTAAAGGAGTGAATATTTGAGCACAAATTCACTGGATCCAAAACTTGAAGACCTTGTGCTAGTCTACAAGCACCCCCCCCCCACCTTGCGACCTTTCCCTGACTCATGACCTCACCATCATATTTGAAACTTCCAGCTTCATTCAGAACTTCTTCCTTCCCTCCTTGAGATGCCTTTACAGCATTCTCTCCAGTCCAGGGTGTCAACTTTCTCCTCTATAAAAGCCACCATGTAAAGGGAAGGCCAGAGGGAGGCTGTTGTGGCTGCTGCTGCCACTGCCCCCAGGTCACACCTGTGCATCTTACCTGGCACCTCTGGGAAAAACCCACCTGAGGTCCTTTGATAGCTGAACAAGCTGTCAAAACTCTGCAAGCCTTGGGCATTTTTTCTACAAATGAATGTTGGCTGTTGTCTACTCAACATCCATGAAATACACACGGATCATTTTAGCAGAAGTTTCCCTATCCTAACTGCATTTATCAATAAAAGCTTACAGAGGAGAATAGGAAATTCTATAGGCAAAAGCATCAGGTGTGTAGATTCCACATACCAAGTACATAGCCAAGCACATTCAAACTGTTATTTTTTTGACACTCACAGCAAACTAGATGGTAAAAAGTATTACTGATGAGATCATTGTGGCCCCAAGATAGTAAAGGACTTGGACAATATAACATAACTAAAGAAGCAGTTGTTCCTTAAATATGGACAAAATAGATTAAAATGTCTTTAAAATTGTGATGAATGAGACCCAGAAGTTTCAACTGAATGCATGAATGGTTTTCTGAAGTGGTATACTATCAGATCTCCTTCAGATCATAAATTCCTTCCAAAGGCTAAGAACCAAACATTATGCTAGACATGTACCAAAAATTGCATGCTATTCTCATGAATTGCATAAATAGCTTTCAATATAAAATGACAGCCTTTGATCATCTCCTACTACTTAAAGATCTAGGAATCACATTGCACTGGGAGCTCCTATAGCATAAAATGTAGTTTGTACCTTGCTCTCCACCCGGTACCTGATGTGGCGTCTGAACTGAATCCAATAGAAATGAACTGAATCAAATGGAATCTTCCTGGGCACGGGGAAAGACAACACCATCATTAACATTTCAGCCACTCTACATTGCGAATACAAGATTCAACGCAGAGGATCCATGTGACTGACCTCTGAGGAGGAGGATGTTAATATTACTGATGTTATTATTCATATCAGAATCCACACAATAAAAACAAAATTATATTCTTGAAAGCCATGAGTTATTAAGATAATTCATAGGAATAAAGAAACTGATCACAATGCTAATTGCTAAAATTTATTAGCCAAAGAATTATGAAAAGTATTTTTTGTGCACATTTTTTCTTTTTCTCCCTACTCTAGGCTCTAAGGGGATAATATTACCTGGTTAAGGGCACTATACAGGGCAGATCTCTTGAGGTTTATGCTATTATTATCTATATGTTAGTGAAGTCGCTCATTCATGTCTAACTCTTTGTGACACTATGGACTGTAGTCTCCCAGGCCCCTCAGTCCATGGAATTTTCCAGGCAAGTGTACTGGAGTGGATTGCCATTTCCATATTATAGATGAGGAAAATGAGTCTTTGAGACATGCAACAACTTGCCTAAGTTCATACCTCTAATGAATTACAGATCTGGAATGTGAATTCATGTCAAGTTCAAGTGTAGAGCCTGAACTTTAACCATCATGCTACCCAGCCTCCCTTTCAGGTGTGAAGCCCAGCTCAAAAGAGATGGACTGAGCNCCTCTAATGAATTACAGATCTGGAATGTGAATTCATGTCAAGTTCAAGTGTAGAGCCTGAACTTTAACCATCATGCTACCCAGCCTCCCTTTCAGGTGTGAAGCCCAGCTCAAGAGAGATGGACTGAGCCGAGGGCACCCCCATCCCTCTCACCCAGCAGCAAAGAAAAGTATAAGAACCAGTACCCACCACTCAGCTTGCTTCCTCTCTTCCTCTGATGCTCTTTCCAGAAAGTTCAAAATCTCTTTATATCTGCCTTAAAACCAAATTGATCTAGTTTTTCTTCCACATTTTTCTTCTTAACAAGGCCTTTGCTCCCACTCAATCACTCCCTTACTATTTGCCTTTCTCTTCCTCCAGAGTACCTATTGAAAAGTCACACCCTTTTGGTCTTTAGTACAAATCAATAGTCCATCTTAGAGAATAGATTTCCTCTCCCTTGAAGCTTCTGTGTCTATAATCTGCTTGAGAAATTGGAATGCAGAGAGGCTGGGACCTGAGTTGCTTTACCTCCCATGAACACTGTTATGTCAGCCATGGAAGCCTGCAGGGTTTGTTTGGTGGTGAGACAGACACTGCAAGGGGCCCCAAATAAATCATTAATAAGATCACTTTCCTTGTGATGGGTTGAAAAACAGGCAACCCCACATTCATTGCTTCCTAGGAATGCAATGCCCGTAGCAGCCTGAACACAGGAAGTGGCCTGTTGAACTGAAGGAGCAGTGATCTGAAAGCCTAAAGATCTGGCTGGCTCCATTTCTTATGAGGTACACAACCTTGGGCATGTCACTTAACTTCCCTGAGTCTAAATGTCCTCAGACATAAAATGGAGCTAACATTCTTTCTTTAATGGTATACAGTCCATGTGAATATAAGTCAGAAATCTACAAGTCATCCTTGTTTCTTCTTTTTTTCCCCCAAGACCCCATCTATTTCTGAATTCTGCTGATTTCATATCTTAAGTACCTCCCAAATCTCCCTGTCTCCATTCCCACCAGCTACATTAGTTCAGACATTTGGATATCTTCACTAGACTAATACCAGGTCCTTCTAAACAATCCCTCTGTTCCTAGTTCAGCACCNCTCTGAGTCTCAATGTCCTCAGACATAAAATGGAGCTAACATTCTTTCTTTAATGGTACACAGTCCATGTGAATATAAGTCAGAAATCTACAAGTCATCCTTGTTTCTTCTTTCTTTCCCCCAAGACCCCATCTACTTCTGAATTCTGCTGATTTCATATCTTAAGTACCTTCCAAATCTCCCTGTCTCCATTCCCACCAGCTACATTATTAGTTCAGACATTTGGATATCTTCACTAGACTAATACCAGGTCCTTCTAAACAATCCCTCTGTTCCTAGTTCAGCACCATCATCAATCCTTTCTTGTATAGCAGCTGGTTATTATGCTAAAGTGCGCATCTCATCATGCTGATCCTGACTAAAAGTATTAAATGACTCTCCACCACTTAAGAAAAAATGTAAACTTGCCAGCCTGTGATTCAAGGCCCCCCATGACCTTGATCTTACATACCTTAAGAGTTATGCAAGTGACAGAATCACCTCTCCGACAGGCTTACCCACAGAGGAGAACTTACTCACTTAGGAAACTATCGAAGCGTGGGGCAGATCAGGGACAACAGGGTCTAAAGGCTCAAACAGTCTCATTAAAAAGCTGTTTCTCATCATCCTTTGCTTTGCTGTTTTCATAGTGACTTTTTACTTGTTTAGACTCTTCCCACTTAATAACAAGTTTATCCCCAGAAGTTTTCAGGGTTACCTAGTCCTTATTTAGTAATTCCCTGGAAAGAGAACATCATCTGCTCACTAATTTTAACATGTCACAAGACAAAGCCACAATAGTCTGCCTTGGGTTATGGATCCCAAACCCTTAACTATACACTGTGACTAGGAAGGAAATGGTGACAAGAGAGGGTCATCCAAGAGTCCTGGCTGGCACAATCCTGCCTGAAATACATGACTGAACAGTAGAGTTATCCACAGAAATCAGACTGCTATCACCAAAATAATGCTAGCCTGGCAGAAACAATAGCTATTTTATTGTGCTCACCCATAAGAATGTCTCTCCCACTCTAGGCTCTAAAATTTAGTGGCTTAAAATTATTTTATTTTATTCATGATTTTCTGGAGGTCAGGAATTCAGAAAGGGCTTAGTTCCTGCTTGAGGTTTCCCTTGTGGATGCAGTGAGATGTAGGCTGGGGCTGTAGACATCTGAGGACTCGCCTGGGTTGGATGTCCAAGACAGCTCCTTCACAAGGTGACTATACTACCGCCTGATGGGAGCTCAGCTGGACTATCAACTGAGTGCCTACACATGGCTTCCTCAGCTTGGAAGTCTGCCTCCAAGGGGATGGGCTTCTTACATGGTAACCCAGGGTTTGGTACCCTGGCAGTACAGCAAAAAAAAGCCATATCACCTTTTCTGACCTAGCCTCAGAAGCCAGGCCATGTCACTTTTCTGGGTTCTGTTGATTACAAGGCTTCCCAGATCCAAGAGGAAGAAGGGACATGGGCCCCATCTCGGTATAAGAGGAGTATCAGGGACTTCACTGATGGTCCAGTGGTTAAGACTCTCTGCTCCCAATGCAGGGGGTGTGGGTTTGATCCCTGGCTGGGGAACTAAGATCCCACATGCTGTGCAGTAGCCTAAAAATAAATAAAACATAAATTTATAAAAAGAAAAAAATGAGAACATTCTGAACAGGAAAAAAGTTTAAAAAGAGGAATATGAAATAACTTGTAGCCACAACCATTTTCTATTGTTTTATGAACACATTCCTATCATTTAAACAATTTTTGCCTTTCTGGATGCATTTCTGTCTGTCTGGAATATCCTTTACATCTTCTTTGTCTTTCTACCAAACTCTCCTCTCCCAAGGTATACCCTCCCTGCAAAGCTTCTACTTGCCCCTCTCCTTTGAGAGAGGGCCATATGCTAAGGACACAACTCATAATAGAGCTTTTTTCCTGATGTGTTGTAACTCTTTACCTCTGTCTCTATCAGTAGCCTTTGCTCCTTGAAGGCAGGGACAAAATTCTTATTTGCCTCTATGCTTCACATACTGTCTCTCATAGGGCTTCAGGACATGTTTTCCAAATGACAGAATTAGATTATAGAGCCAGAGAGATTTTCAAATGTTAAAGTGCTATTCAAACAAAGGTTGTCATTATTTACAAAATAAGTGAACCTTTTATTGAGGAAAATGTAATAGCTTCTAGTGATAGTTTTCTGCCTGACAAATTCTAAATGGGTAACCCATTTGACTGTTAAAAAATTATTTAAAAATTTTTTTCTTTCTTTCTCCAGCTTAAGTACTAGTGACATCTAGTTGTTTGTCCTTTATTATTTGGATCACTGTTCTCCAGATTTTACCAACAAGTCACCTTTCCAGGGACCTGTTTAATCAGGCCAACCCTTCTCTATGTTGCATTCATATCATCTAATTTTCCTGACCCAGTACTTATTTTCTTTAAGTAGTCTTCTATTTATTCAGTATATATTTTCTAAGTACCTAAGGGCCTATATGCAGATCAGGAAGAAACAGTTAGAACTGGACATGGAACAACAGACTGGTTCCAAATAGGAAAAGGAGTACATCAAGGCTGTATATTGTCACCCTGTTTATTTAACTTATATGCAGAGTACATCATGGAAAACACTGGGCTGGAAGAAGCACAAGCTGGAATCAAGACTGCTGGTGGCAATATCAATAACCTCAGATATGCAGATGACACCATCCTTATTGCAGAAAGTGAAAAGGAACTAAAGAGCCTCTTGATGAAAGTGAAAGAGAGTGAAAAAGTTGGCTTAAAGCTCAACATTCAGAAAACAGAGATCATGGCATCTGGTCCCATCACTTCATGGCAAATAGATGAGGAAACAGTGGAAACAGTGTCAGACTTTATTTTTCTAGGCTCCAAAATCACTGCAAATGGTGATTGTAGCCATGAAATTAAAAGATGCTTACTCCTTGGAAGGGAAGTTATGACCAGTCTAGATAGCATATTCAAAACCAGAGGTATTACTTTACCAACAAAGGTCTGTCTAGTCAAGGCTAGGGATTTTCCAGTGGTCATGTATGGATGTGAGAGTCAGACTGTGAAGAAAGCTGAGCACTGAAGAATTGATGCTTTTGAACTATGGTGTTTGAGAAGAGTCTTGAGAGACCCTTGGACTGCAAGGAGATCCAACCAGTCCATCCTAAAGGAGATCAGCCCTGGGATTTCTTTGGAAGGAATGATGCTCAAGCTGAAACTCCAATACTTTGGCCATCTCATGTGAAGGGTTGACTCATTTGAAAAGATTCTGATGCTGGGAGGGCAGGAAGAGATGGGGATGACAGAGGATGAGATAGCTAGATGGCATCACCAACTTGATGGACATGAGTTTGAGTAAATTCCGGGAGTTGGTGATGGACAGGGAGGCCTGGCATGCTGCGATTCATGGGGTCGCATAGAGTCAGAAACAACTGAGTGACTGAACTGAGCTGAAGGGCCTACTATGTATTAGGCATTATGATGGACTCCAGTGGTTCAGTGAAAAACAAGTTACAATTCCTCCAACAAGAACCTACCTCAGTGCCTGGTAGATAAAGAAAATGTCAACAGAAAATGGTGGATATTAAGCCAGAGGCCTGCAGAGAGGAGTATGGGGGTGGGTATGTAATCCTGTCTGGGGTAGATAAGAAAGACTCTAGGAGANTGAGTGACTGAACTGAACTGAAGGGCCTACTATGTATGAGGCATTATGATGGACTCCAGTGGTTCAGTGAAAAACAAGTTACAGTCCTCCAACAAGAACCTACCTCAGTGCCTGGTAGATAAAGAAAATGTCAACAGAAAATGGTAGATGTTAAGCCAGAGGCCTGCAGAGAGGAGTATGGGGGTGGGTATGTAATCCTGTCTGGGGTAGATAAGAAAGACTCTAGGAGAAAACAGCAATGCATCTACAAAAAGGGGTAATAGACTCATAAAGAAGGTGACATCCCAGTGAGAGAGAACTCCCAGGGCCAAAGTGCAAAGATAGGAAAGATGTGTGGAAGACTAACTAGCAGTTTCACATTCTGGCTNGAAAACAGCAATGCATCTACAAAAAGGGGTAATAGACTCATAAAGAAGGTGACATCCCAGTGAGAGAGAACTCCCAGGGCCAAAGTGCAAAGATAGGAAAGATGTGTGGAAGACTAACTAGCAGTTTCACATTCTGGCTATAAATTATGAGACAGAAAATGGTAGATTTCTGAAGTTCGTAGCTAACACAGTTGTGAAAACTGTATTAAATTTCAAGCACTAGAGGCTCTGGAAATCTTGGACTAACTGGGAATCTAGTTAATACCCAAAGAGTTCAGGAAACAACTGTAGGAGATCAAACTAGGGAATTTTTAAAATTATTATGGAGCCTTTTATCCAAGCCAAGTGGAATTTACTGCTAAAAAAAAAAAATCTAGTCCAAGCTCTACATTTTACCACTTGGGAGACTGAGAACAATTTATTCACTGATCCTCAAGACCATGGAATCACTCAAGNGTTAAATAAGCAGGGTGACAATATACAGCCTTGACACACTCCTTTCCCAATTTGGAACCAGTCTGTTGTTCCATGTCCAGTTCCAACTGTTGCTTCCTGACCTGCATACAGAGTTCTCAGAAGGCAGGTCAGGGGGTCTGGCATTCCCATCTCTTGAAGAATTTTTAATACTTTGTTGTGATCTACACAGTCTTAGGATTTTTTTTTTCTGGGACTCTCTTGCTTTTTTGATGATTCAGAGAATGTTGGCGGATGTTTGATCTCTGGTTCCTCTGTCTTTTCTAAATCCACCTTGAACATCTGGAAGTTCACAGTTCATGTACTAATGAAGCCTAGCCTAGAGAACTTTGAGCATTACTTTGCTTGTGTGTGAGATGAGTGCAATTGTGCTGTAGTTTACACATTCTTTGGCATTGCCTTTCTTTGGGATTGGAATGAGAACTGACCTTTTCCAGTTCTGTGGCCACTGCTGACTTCCAAATTTGCTAGCATATTAAGTTCAGCACTTTAATGGCATCATCTTTTAGGATTTGAAATAGCTCAGCTGGATTTCCATCACCTCCACTAGCTTTGTTCGTAGTGATGCTTCCCAAGGCCCGCCTGACTTCGCATTCCAGGATATCTGGCTCTAGGTGAGTGATGATACCATCATGGTTATCTGGGTCATGCAGATCTTTTTTGTATAGTTCTTCTGTGTATTCTTGCCACCTCTTCTTAACATCTTCTGCTTCTGTTAGATTCATACCATTTCTGTCCTTTATTGTGCACATCTTTGCATGAAATATTCCCTTGGTATCGCTAATTTTCTTGAATTGATCTCTAGTCTTTCCCATTCTATTGTTTTCCTCTATTACTTTGCACTGATTGCTGAGGAAGGCTTTATTATTTCTCCTTGCTATTCTTTGGAACTCTGCATTCAGATGGGAATCTCTCTCCTTTTCTCCTTTGCCTTTCACTTCTCTTCTTTTCACAGCCATTTGTAAGGCCTCCCCAGACAGCCATTTTGCCTTTTTGCATTTCTTTTCTAAGATGGTCTTGATCACTGCCTCCTGTACAGTGTCATGAACCTCCATCCATAGTTGTTCAGGCACTCTATCATATCTAATCCCTTGAATCTATTTGTCACTTCCACTGTAAGGGGTTTGATTTAGGTCATACCTAAATGGGGTTTGGATTCTATTACAAGTGCGATTGGAAATCATTGAAGGATTCCACTCTGGGGAGAGTGATAGGATTGGACTGCTGTGTGGGGAATACATTGTAAGGAATCAAGAGAGGGAAACCAGTTAGAAGTCTATTATCATGGTCCAGGTAACAGATGATGATAGCTTAGACTGAGGTTACACAAGAGAAGGTGGAGAGAATGAAATCAGAGGGANCATTGTAAGGAATCAAGAGAGGGAAACCAGTTAGAAGTCTATTATCATGGTCCAGGTAACAGATGATAGTAGCTTAGACTGAGGTTACACAAGAGAAGGTGGAGAGAATGAAATCAGAGGGAAGTGAATGCAGTCAGTACATGATCTAGAACTAGGATGAACAGAACCATTGTGAAGTATTATTCCTTCAGTGTCTTTAATACTCTCAATTTAAAAATGGAGATAAGGATTACATTGCCCTGTTGTCCTTGCCTGCTTCATTAAGACCCAGGAGAGCAAGAGTACATATTTGGCTTTGATGGCACAGAGTGCTAAAATTTCCATCATCCAAAGAGTACACACATCTGTCTAGAGTTCTGAAACATGCTTCTGCTCTCTAGGGCTGTAAGAGCTAAAACAAAGCACATTTACAGAAAGAAAAAATTCAGTGAACATGTTGGCCACAAAAAGTTTTAGAAGGATTATAAACTAAAGGAGCAGTTGTATTTGTTCAGGCTTTGATATGTGGAAATTGGAGAGCATCTCTTTTGGAGCAGTAGGTAGAAGTTGCTTTCTGTTTACTCAATTCTGAAATATTCCAGTTTCCCTCGTATTTTGAATAAGAAGTGTGTGTGTGTAAGCATATTCTTACAAATTTTCTCTAAAGAGCTCCAAGCTCACCCCATAAGTCAGAACACAGAAAATCAAGACATTGATACGGAACGCAGGAGTTAACTGAGAGTTATTAGTGTGTCTGTGCTTGAAAATGTCTATATCACTATAAAAATAAAGTACAAAACATTCTAGTTTATTCTAAACATTCAATTTGTGTAACTTTCAAATAATGGGCTTCCCTGGTGGCTCAGAGGTTAAAGCGTCTGCCTCCAATGGAAGAGACCCGGGTTTGATCCCTGGGTCGGGAAGATCCCTTGGAGAAGGAAATGGTAACCCACTCCAGTATTCTTGCCTAGAGAATCCCATGGACAGAGAAGCCTGGTAGGCTACAGTCCACAGGGTCGCAAAGAGTCGGACACTACTGAGCGATTTCACTTTCACTTTCTTTCACTTTCACTACTTTCACTTTTCAAATAATAGCTTGATCTAGACCTTTGAATGATAAGCCCTTCAAATTCAACTTATACATTATCCACAAAATAACTATTTGCTCAAGAATGTGGTGAAACAATGAAACATAATTTTCAGCATTCACATATTCAAAAAAAATTATTTTGTATAAAAGCACTAATAGCTCCTCTATCTTTTGTTGACAAACATCTTGATAATAAAAATAAACTTTTTAATCTCATCATCTTTTTCTTATTGCTTCAAAACAGTGATGGAACTTTATAGAATTCACATACTTGTTCAGAGAAACTAAAGCATGTTTGCATGTGTGTGCATGCGTGTGCTTGCTTCAGTTGTGTCCAACTCTTTGCAACCCTATGGACTGTAGCCCGCCAGGCTCCCTCATGGGAATTCTCCAGGCAAGAATACTGGGGTGGGTTGCCATGCCCTTCTCCAGGGGCTCTTCCTGATGCAGGTATTGAACCTGCGTCTCTTATGTCTCTTGCTTCGGGAGGCAGGTTCTTTGCTACTAGCGCCACCTGGGAAGCCAGTCTGGCTAGCACTAAAAGGGCATGGTGACTGACTGCAGCCATGAAATTAAAAGACACTTACTTCTTGGAAGAAAAGTTATGACCAACCTAGATAGCATATTCAAAAGGAGAGACATTACTTTGCCGACTAAGGTCTGTCTAGTCAAGGCTATGGTTTTTCCAGTGGTCATGTATGGACGTGAGAGTTGGACTGTGAAGAAGGCTGAGCGCTGAAGAATTGATGCTTTTGAACTGTGGTGTTGGAGAAGACTCTTGAGAGTCCCTTGGACTACAAGGAGATCCAACCAGTCCATTCTGACGGAGATCAGCCTTGGGATTTCTTTGGAAGGAATGATGCTAAAGCTGAAACTCCAGT
>SJYW01003216.1:0-11223 GCA_006410735.1 Raphicerus campestris | reverse complement strand
AGAAAAAAAAAAAAAAGGTCTGCTTGCACTTAGCTATTATCCATTTAGGAATTCCAAGGAGTAGTTTGTTAAAGTATATTGGAAAAATGAGAGTCAAGATGATTGTTCTTAGAGACAAATCTATGAATTCTCTTTCAACCTGGCAAGTCATCAAACCAGGGCCCTCTGAGAGAGGCAGCCCAGTTACTTTAGCATCAGTGCTTTCTCTGACTTTCTTTCTACTCCTTTTTCCAATATAATTTCTTCAGCCCTGCATCAAAATTAAGAAGTCAAATACTCCTGCCCAAGCACACGTGGCTTTTTGCCCAATTCAGTCAGTTCATACTACTCACCCTTATATCAGATTCCTAGAACATTTTCCTGATCTGCCACCTGCAGCTTGACCCCCATTTTCTCTTCTCTCCAGTAGGTATTAGAAAAGTTCCATTTTTTGTCTCATGAACCCCCTATCTTGAAATCACTGGGTAGTCCATTTAGCTGAATGGTTTACTCTGTGAAATGTGATTATTTGGTATAAAAACAGATAAGAATTTTGTTAATTTAATATGTTTAAGATGACAAAATTATTACTAGCTTTTTCTTAAGCAACAATACATTTACTCTCTATGTAATGGGTAAGTCCATGGATGTTTTTCACAGCTGGAATCAAGCCACAATATTTTCCCTTGACTAGATAAGCGTCTGTTGCGCATTCAGTGTGATGATTCAGTGTGCTGAGCCCCAGTGTGACTGGGGTGATTGAGTAGGTGGAGGCAAAGGGTGCTGAAGATGTGGATCCTGCACATAAAGACATGAGTAAGCTCTTTTCTCCCTTTGAAGGAATTGAGTTACTGATTTGATAATCTTCCTAGAGCCTAAAGAGGTCTAGTTAGTTCTAGCTCAGGGTTCTAATTCTGGTTTTGCTTATAAACAGGTATTTAACTTTAGGCAAGGTCATTTTACCTATTTGGGTTCCTATTTAAATAGGGCGAGGGTAGCATGATTTGAGAGAATAACTTTGAAACATGTATATTACCGTATGTAAAACAGATAACTAGTATAAGTTTGATGCATGAAGCAGGGCACTCAAAGCCAGTGTTATGGGACAACTCAGAGGGATGGGCCGGGGAGGGAGGTGGAAGGGGGTTTAGGATGGGGGAACACATAGGCAACCGTGGTTGATTCATGTCGACTATATGGCAAAAACCACCACAGTATTATAAAATAATTATCCTCCAATTAAAATAAATTAATTTTTAAAAAGACACCAAATTCACCCTAGAAAAATAGGGAAGCAAGCTAGATGCTTAATTTCTCTGTCTCTCTTGCACACTGTTATTGCTGTTTTAGTCACTAAATCGTGTCTAACTCTTTGCAACTCCATAGACTGTAGCCTACCAGGCTCCTCTGTCCTTGGGATTTTTCAGGCAAGAATACTGGAGGTTGCCATTTCCTTTTCAAGGGGCTCTTCCCGACCCAGGCATTAAACCTGCATCTCTTGCATTGCAGGTAGATTCTTTACCCTTGAGCCACCTGGGATGTACATGTTCTCAAATAAAACACAAAATAAGCAGTCAGTAGGTAGAGAGAATAATGCCTGGAGGAGGGCATGCAACACACTCTAGTATTTTTGCCTGGAGAATCCCCATGGTCAGAGGAGCCTGGCGGGCTACAGTCTATGGGGTTGCAAACAGTTGAATACGACTGAAGTTCCTAGCACACATTGAAGGCTACTATCTGTTCAGGCTGATCCAGGCTGGGCTAAACTGATAGGCCCCCCAGTGGAAATCCCCATGGTCAGAGGAGTCTGGTGGGCTACAGTTCATAGGAGTCAGACACGACTTTGTCTGACGCAAAGAGTCAGACACGACTGAATGACTAAGAACAGCACAGAAAGAATAATGAGTCAAAGATTGCGCCTCTTTTAATACGTGTCTTATATTTTATTTTGTCTCTTAAGTACACAGAGTAATGGCTGTGCTGAGAAATTCTGCCTTAACTAAAGTTTCGGGTTTATTTAAATTTTGTGAATAACTTGCTTTTCAACATGATCTTAGTATCTCTTCTCCCACTTTAAGCAGTCTAGGCTAATTTTATATTCCAGTCTTGGGCATATACTACTCATTATAGATTAGCATTTCTAGCATCTGTCAGAGACTCTGTCAAAACTGGATTATACACTCCAACTTTGTGCATTCCTTGAAGGCAGTGGCTGTAAAATCTTCTTCTTTGCAGAATCTAGCACAATTCCAGGCACAAAACAGATACTTAGTTAATCCCTTCTGACAGAGATACCTTTAGGAAATGGCACTGAAATGCAGCACCAATGTTTGGACATTCTTATTTGAATTTTGTAAAGATGATAAATTTTTGGACCAACAGATTTAAGACTGGTAATATTCAAAATCACATCAGTTCTAATTTATTAAGTACCTCCATTATTTCACTTAATCCTTATAGCAACCCTATAAAATTATAATATTCTCATTTACGTGTGGGGAAACTGAGGCATAGAGTGTTTATATAATTTTAATAATGTCATATCGCTAATAAGTAGTAGAGGTAGAAGTTGAATTCATGGTTAGTTAGTAAGCATCTAGCCACTGTTGGATTGCCTTAATTCCCATCCTATCTAGAAAGAAAAAAGCAGAGCATAAACTTCTTTTTAAGCTCCAACCCTAGAGATATCCATGTTTTCCCTCTTTGAAACTGACTCTAATAGAAAGCTTTTTTCCCTAAGAAAGTAAAGTGAACTTGGTATTAAGAATCTCTTTGAATGGGAAAACACATTCTCATTTTATACTATGAAGTCATGGAAATGAATAATTCTGGAACTGGAGAGCTGGTTCTTATTTTTAAAATAGCTCATTAATTGTAAACTATTATTGATTTGGGTTCCCCCAGTGGCTCAGCCGTAAAGAACCCGTCTGCCACTGCAGGAGACATAAGAGACCCGGGTTAGATTCCTGGGTTGGGAAGATCCCCTGGAGGAAGGTATGGCAACCCACTCCAATCTTCTTGCCTGGAGAATCCCATGGACAGAGGAGCCTGGCAGGCAACAGTCCATAAGGCCGCAAAGAATGGGACATGACTGGCGTGACTTAGCGTACAGGCAGTCACATTATGGATTTTTCTCTTTTGTTGTTACTTAAAGGCAGACTTGTTTTTATGTTAAAGGTATTAACATAAATGTAAAAGGCCATTAATATTCTTTTCAAAATTCAACATTTTATAGAGATGGGCCCTGCATTTGTAGGCATCCTGATGAGTACTGCTTCACCCACTGCTGAATTTTAACCTGACTCTGGGTAGCCAAAAGGGACCACCAATAGATATATTTGCAAATCTAAGGAATAGGGAAATCAACCATTCTCCCACTTAGTAGATTACTAGCCCAGCAAGGAAAAGTGCTGTCAAAGTTTCTGAGTGAGAAAATTGACCTGCCTTTTCTGTGCTAGGGGCTTTCTCTCTTTGTTCAAGGACAAAGGGCTTTTAAGCAAATAATTCTCTGACTCAGTCCAGCTTTAAAGCTGCTTGTGGCTGCTTGTTAGCTGTCAATAAGCCTGTTATCTTTGTTCTCTAGTTTTTGTCTTTTAAGGACACAAGCTCCCTTGAACATGCTCAGTGGGCATATTTTATCCCTGACATTATTGATGTCACACATATATCTTCTTAGACCATCCAAATTGGCATATTCCAAGGATTTGCAAGGGATAGAGGTAACATCCCTGAAAGCTGGAATTGATGGTCCAAGTCGCACAGCCAGGTGAAGATTTTGTCTCCTGCATGAGAAATCAGAGCACTGCATGCCTCTCCTTACGAGTATGATCCTTAGGAAGCTGATCTTTGTGGCGCAGGACTTCTTGGTGACATCACAGAATACCTAATCTCAAATAATTTAGGTCTTTTATTCATCTGCATTTCAT
The DNA here is from genome assembly GCA_006410735.1 of Raphicerus campestris. Classification (NCBI taxonomy): domain Eukaryota; kingdom Metazoa; phylum Chordata; class Mammalia; order Artiodactyla; family Bovidae; genus Raphicerus; species Raphicerus campestris. Next base: position 7,318 of record SJYW01003216.1, on the reverse strand, counting down.
TGTCAAGGCATAGTCAAAATATTCTTGGAAAATACATACTTTTAGCACAAATGAATAATATATTGAGTCAAATTGTTTGGATATCACAAGATAAAACTGCTTTATCTTCTGCAACTAATAATTCTTGGCATTAGGATTATGTTTTGGGGTGGGAGAACAGTCTGCATGAGTGCTCTGATTGGTCATGGAATACTAATTGGCTGCAGGTATCGTGTTTAGAGCCCCAACTTAAAGTTGACAAGAATGATAGCTTTCATTTGTATGCAAAAGCTCCCACTGTCCCTTTAGGATAGATGACTAGATCCTGTTTCATCTGTCACTCTGTCTTTGCGTTTTAATAGATGAAAGAAAAATGAAAGACAGAACTATTCAGTCCATGCTTTTCAAAATCATCTTAAACCAAAAAGGGTGCCTCAATTGTCTTGCTTCTCAAAAGTATACTTAATTATTTTCATCAGATTAGGAAGAATGGGCTGTATCTTAGTCTATCTGGGCTGCTGTAACAAAAATACCACGTCAACTGAGTGGCTTATAAACAACAGAAATTTGTCCCTTACAGTTCTGCAAGCTAGGAAGTTCAAGATCAAGTCACTGGCAGATTTAGTCTGATGAGAGCCTGATTCCTCATTGACAGTTGTTTTCTCAGTGTAACCTCACGTGGCAGAAGAGGCAAAGGATTTCTCTAAGGGTATCTTTTATAATGGCACTAATCCCATTCATAAGACTTAACACATCCCAAATGCCCCACTTCTGAATATTATCACATTGGGCATTAGATTTCAACATATGAATTTTGAGGGGACACATACATTCAGATCATAGCAAGCTGGTATAAGGTGAATATTCACTGAAAAATACTGAACACAGGATGTTATCTCTATTTTTAAGACTTTAACAGTAGTATTTCTAGTCTTATAAGATAGAGTTTTTGATGACTAAAGAGAAATGCAATTTAAGGTCCTAGTGAAATGAAGTATTGACTTCCATTTCTTCCACCATGCTACTAAATTGCTTGGACAATTACTCAGGCAAGGCCTGAGTTTATATGAAGATAAAGAGCAACCCTTAGCATAAGGAAATATATATATCTTGAGCCCTGAAAGAACAACATATTCCAACACAATCCCCAGTGGGTTAGGATTGCTGATGGTGGTTTAGGCGCTGTCGTGTCTGACTCTTGCAACCCCATGGACGATAGCAAGGCTTCTCTGTCCATAGGATTCTCCAGGCAAGAATACTGAAGTGGGTTAGGATTAGATTTTACTAAATAGAATAGAAAATTACATATTGGAAAATTCTATTGAATAGCTTTACAAACACAAAAACATTCATTCTCTCAAAGCAAAAAGAATCAAGAGTTAGATATACAGCATTGGTATGGAAACTTCAAGAAGTCATCAGAGATCTAGGCTTTTACTCTCTTTCTGCTCCTCCATTTTTTTTTGCTTTTAACTTCCATTCCCCAAATTACAAAATGGTTGCTAGAGCTTCAGACATCAAAACTATATTCAATGGAGCAAATTAATTAAATGCATGAGGTAAATATCACCTTGGGAATAAGAACCAGAAGAAAATCAAACCTAGGATGGGAGAATTGTGATTGGGAATATTGAAAGAAAAGCCTAGACAATGGGTCTCCAAACTTTTCATCAGAATCTGCTGTGTCTGGTTGGTTAAGAATATAGATTTTCAGTCCCCACCTTAGACCTGGTTCTAATAGGGGGACCCAGGAATCTGAATTTTAACTAGCTCTCTAGGTAATTCTGATATTTAGGCAATGTATTTTCTAGAGTGATATAAACACTCTAAGAAGCAAACACAAAGATATATAATGGTTTAATGGTGAAAGTGAAGTCACTCAGTTGTGTCCGACTCTTTGTGACCCCATGGACTGTAGCTTGATAGGCTCCTCCCTCCATGGGATTTTCCAGGCAAGAGTGCTGGAGTGGGTTGCCTTTTCCTTCTCCAGGGGATCTTCCTGACCCAGGGATCGAACCTGGGTCTCCTGCATTCCAGGAAGACGCTTTAACCTCTCAGCCACCATTAATTTTTTTACACAAAGTTCTAAAAAAGTCTTAATTCAAGTTTTTGGGTTCCTTCATTCTTCAAATTTTACCACCTCTAGCATGTAGCTTCCAAAGTCTCCATTGTCATCTATATCAAGCTGATGAAGGAACATGAAAAAACTCATGTGCACAATTCTTATGGGCCAGGTCTGAAATTGATATATACATGTCACTTCCATTCACATTGTAGTAGCTAGAACTCAGACTCATAGTCACATCTGACTGCAGTGGAGGCTGGTACATAGAGTCTAGATATCTGCTCAGAAAGGAAAGAAAACAGATTTTGCACAACTAGCAGTCTCTGTCACAGGAATGTTTGGGGATAAGGCTAGCTTTGTGGGCACAGGACTTGTGGAGTCATAAGGCTCTCATGCTTAGAAGGGTCCCCTACTTGGTTTAATGATCTACTGTTCTCTCTAAAAATTCTCAACTATTGATCAAGAGGCCCCACATTTTCATTTTGCAGTGGCCTTCACAAAACCCTTACCTTGTCCTATTTGGAGAAGAATTGCTCAGGGCATGAGGCAGAGCCCGGGAAATGTGGTGCAGTGGGGAACCCTGAGCAGGCAGCAGGCACTGTGCCTCAGGAGTGTTGATTAGGGATTCAGTGTTGTTGACCACCAAAGAGCCCTCTCTCAGGGTGCTGTCCAGTTCTGCATATTTTATTAGTGACTTAGATGACACATAAATTATGCTTATCACATTTGCAGATGAGAGGAAGTTGGGAGGGACAGTTAATTCTTTGGAGAACATAATTCTTATTCAAAAGATCTCAGTAGTTTGGAATGATGGGTTGAAACTAACCAGATGACATTTAATAAAAAAAAAATGTAAAGTTTTTCATTCAGGTCCAAAAATCCAACTGCAAAAGTACTGTCTCGGGATTTTATTTGGCTAAGAGCACAAGCAGGGTGACTAGATTGCCAAAAATGCTAATTCCATCTCAGTCTGCATCCCAGGAAGGTAGAGTCCAGAACAATAGAAGTATTGGTTCCACTGCACTTTAGATGACATCTGAAATTGTGTGTTCAGTTTATTTTGCCTCATTTAAGAGGCCTATTGACAGACTACATTTTGCCCCAAAAAAGTTGTCTAGGATGGTAAAGGGTTATGAAATACATGTCACCAAAAAGACAATGGACAATTGAAGGAACTGGGAGTGTTTAACCTGGAAAGGGTAAGAGTTTCAGAAGGGCAGGGGTGGGTGAAAGAAATCTGTCTGCAAATATTTTAGGCATTGGTATATAAAAGGTGTGTTGGTTTATTTTGTGTTATATCAAAGAGCAGAAAGAGGACTGACAGATAAAACATACAAAGAGACAAGCTTAACAGGAAGGTAAAGAGTACAATTTTAATAGAGTTATTTAAAATTGAAATGATCAGCCTTGTGAGGTGGTAGGCTATTGTGGAAAAGTTATCAATCCAAGACTAAATGCTGGGGATTCTTTAGAGGGAATTTATGTGTTAGGATGACTATTGTATTTCTAATAATGATTTTGTAGGACTAAATGTTTATTGAAGTGACAAATTGATTAGGATTCTATTAAACTTACACTTAGCAAGAATTCTGGAGCCAGAGTACCAAAATTCAAGCCTCAGCTCTGTTTTTTACTAGATATCTTACCTCGGGCAGTTTACCTAATTTTTTGATGCCTCAATATTTTATCTGTAAAATAGAGTTACTAACAATATGTACTTCAATCATAGAATTATTGTTATTGTCTATGTAAATGAAGTAAGCTTCACTGGTGGCTCAGTGGTAGAGTCCATCTGGCAAGGTAGGAGATGCGAGTTCAATCCCTGGGTTGAGAAGGTGCTCTGGAGAAGGAAATGGCGACTGACTCCAGTATTCTTGCCTGGAGAATCCCATGGACAGAGGAGCCTGGTGGGCTTTAGTCCATGGACTTGCAAAGAGTCAGACACAACTTAGCAACTAAAATGCATGGCAAAACCAATACAGTATTGTAAAGTAAAATAAAGTAAAAATAAAATTAAAAAAAAAAAACCAACAATAATACAAATGAATTCAAATCAAAGTCCTTAGAGTAGAAGCTGACTTATGGTAAGTGCCACAGGGATGTTGTATGCTATTTTCTGTAAATATAATTAATGATGATTCTTCTCCCTTTCTTTAGTAAATTTAGCATTTCTTAGCATTTCATTGCAGTTAGATACATTTGTACTAGACATAAAAAAATGTTATGGTGGCAAAACCTTTTAAAACACTGAACAAGCGACCAAGTTGGTCATGTAGATTTCCTCCTCAGGGACTGCAAAAAATGGCCAAAAACAGCTGTATGTCTGGGATGCACTGTTGGAAATTATTGCTTTAAGAGGATACATCCCACTTTATACCTTATATTTTTAGAGTTCATTTTTAACTGCATAGGACTTTTGCGTTTTTAAATTTCATTTGACCTTTATATTAACCATACAAACTATATAGGGTGGTTATCATGCTCATTTTGAAGATGAGGAGACTCAACTCCTGTAAAGTTATCAGAATTGCCCAAGGCCACACAATAAATTATTAGCAGTGTGGATTAGAACTCAGGTCTCTGAGATTTCAGCCCAGGGCTTAGACAATATACCACATGGAGAGTGAATTGCATTTAGTCTGTCCATTCTCTGGAAGATATTTCATTAAACTGATGGAAGTACCTTCTATTATTGTACCAGTCCTTTGCCTACCTGTTTTGCAGCAAAACTTCCTTTTCATTTTGCAGGTGTGTGTGTGTTAGTCCCTCAGTCATGTCTGACGCCAGGCTTCTCTATCCCTGGGATTCTCCAGGCAAGAATACTGGAGTGGGCTATCATTTCCTTCACCAGGGGATCTTTCTGACCTAGAGATGGAACCCAGGTCTTCCACATTGCAGGAAGGTTCTTTACCATCTGAGCCACCAGGGAAGCCCTTGCAAGGGTAGGAGGACTCAATAAAGTCACTGACTAAAGTTCAGTGCATCCGCCATATAGATACTATTGAAACACACCTGCCATCTCATCTGTTTCCTTACACAATATTACAAATATTTTTTCAGCTTATAGAGAAAAATCCAACCCCCTTAACAAGGCAGAAGTTGGCCATGTGAGTTTTAGATCTGGATCTCTATATACAAGTACTGGTGGCTGCTCAGGGAAAATGGGACTGTTTAAGTGAAAATTGCTTTGGTGGTCCTGCTGCTCTGTCTCTACCCTACTTCCAGTTCTTCCCTTCAGTACCCTACCCTGGTCCTTGCAACCTTCCTTTCATTGCCATACTTATTGTCAGTGATACATTACATTGGATTCTCTCCCTAGAAATAGATACAGATCAATGTGTTTTTTTATTGGCAAATTAGTAATAATTAATATCATTGATAAAAATATGAGCCAGTTCTCTTCTTTGCACTTCAGAAACATGATCTCATTTAATCCTCATAAGGATCCCAAAGAATAGGTACAGTTACCATCCACAGTTATGCACTGACTCCTGAAGGAATTAAGAAACATGATCAGGGTCACACAATAGGCAGCAGAGCCGGATTCAAACTCAGGTATTCTTAACCCAGAATCTGTGCTTTCAACAGCAATATTATAGACTTTGTAACCTAGATAGTGGGTGGCAGATGTTTCTGAAAGTTGGAAGAGGCTTTCCTGTTAAAATCATAACATATAAGCAGCCATCTGCTTTGAATTAGGGTGAGATCAGCTCAATGCTGATGAACATCACAGACATTTCCAAGGTCTGGATACACATAAGACAGTCAAGAATGAGGAGCTTTTGCCATCCCAGGAACTAAAATCTTCTCTTCAAGAAACAGACAGTGCCTTTTTCTTCTTCAAGGCTCTCTGAAACTAAATGGCTATATGCTAGTGAGTTCCAGCTGTCAGGCTCAGACTGAAGCATTGATGGGGCATCGGCCCATAGACAAAGATCCAGAAGGCCTGGGTTTTAGTTAGACACGTAAGTAACTTGGCAAGCTAAAAGCAGAGCAGTAGACACTGAGTCATCTAATACAGCAAGTTTGATCTGCAATGTTTTAACTGGTTGCTAACCCCAGGTAACCACCCTTACAGAAGAAAGTTTCCTGAAAAGACTTTTTTTCTCTCACAAATGACCTGACCACCTCTTGACTAAAGACTCTATTAGAGAAAGTGCATGTTTGCTGTAGAAACATCTAATGAAACCAGATCAACATGGCAGAAGGCCAGAGCAGCCTTGAGCAACTGGGTTTCATCTGTACTGGAATGTTCTGCAGGGAAGCGCTAGTCCAGATCAGTGGATGATGAGGGCAGGGAGGGGCTATATGTAGGCCCTCAGGTGAGTTAGACCACACTTGGAAGCTGCTTCATTTAAACCAGTATGAAGAATACTCTAGTATGGAGTGACAGGGACTGACTATCCTGCCATAGCATTAGCCTGCCTTATGGTAATGAAAGACTTCTTATTCAGACATGCAGATTCTCCTGAGCATTGAGTCCAGGCTCTGGGCAAAATTATATCAGGAGATGAATAATAAGGACAGCTGAGGAAGTACTTATCCTATTAGAAAATATGAGTCTACTATTAAAGTTCTACAGTTAGAGGGAATGTTTATGAGGTTGATTCAAAGTCAAGGCATTCTGTTTGGGGAGATTTGGATCCTATCTTGAAAAATTCCTGAGAGTTCATATCTTAGTTTCTGGAGATAGTAATACTTACCCTACTATCCTCCCAATTGGATTTATTGAGATAATAATTGAAAAGTGAAAGTTCTTTGTAAATTCAGTTGATGTGTCTTCTCTCATCTTTGATACTTCTGTATTCAGTAATTGTGCCTCAAAATCACCCAACTTATATTTTCTCCTTGGAACTGTGAACAATCATAATTGGTTTCATTTGAAAATCAATTTCAACATCATAGATCATCAACATATTTGATTAATCGAATTAGTGCTCATCACTAAGACATGGAACAAGACAGGGAAGACAGGAAGACAGGGAACAAGCTTGGAAAGACAGAAATTATAGTAGTACTCACATCATAAGAATGCTGTTAGGATTAAATGACCCAAGGAGACTACAGGAGTGAAGGAATTAGAATTTAAATCCTGGTTCTGTCCCTTAGTAGCTGGGTGTTCTTAGGTGAGTAGTATAACTTCCCTGAATCTGTTTCTTCATCTTCAAAGTCAAAATAAGAACCTGAAATTTATTGTTTTTTACTTTTTTAATGACCATGCATTTGACTTGCTCTCTTGCAAAGAAATGGGTCAATCATGATCATGAAAAATTC
>SJYW01003210.1:472040-492675 GCA_006410735.1 Raphicerus campestris | reverse complement strand
TGACTACTGAACTACGTAGGCTGGCAAACCTTGCATCAGCTCAAGCTGCCTCTTTTTCTAGGTGTGACAGAGCAGGGTTGCTCTGACATCAACTTGCTTCAGGCTTATCAAATGGCCTGGGTTGATTCTTTGATGTTTAGTCTCACAAGGTGCAAGTAACATTTTTCTTTGGAAGAAACTTTCAGCCGTGGGAAACTACTCCCAACTGAAGGTTGGTTTGTTTAGAACACAATTTCCTGAATTCTCTAATTTTCTACCCACTCAGTATAACTGCATATTCAAGATGGCATACACCCAAAAGGCAGCATAATTCTACCCCCAAATGAATACAACCTGTTCTAGCAAATCTTCAATAGAGCTCTGTCCACAGGCAGTCTTTGAAATATATTAGCAGTTCTTTAGCAGATGAGTAATAATAGCTACTCAATCACCTGAGTTAACNCAAATGAATACAACCTGTTCTAGCAAATCTTCAATAGAGCTCTGTCCACAGGCAGTCTTTGAAATATATTAGCAGTTCTTTAGCAGATGAGTAATAATAGCTACTCAATCACCTGAGTTAACTGAAGTTTTTGAAATACCTTTTCATTAGAAATCAAAATGTTGCCTTAAAAGAAAAGCTGGAAGAATGGGAAGGGACATTCTAGTTGCAGGTATTTCCCTAAGTGCTTGATCTCACAAAAGTAATGAATGTCCTCAGTTATGTCTGTAAGTCTATCCTTTCCTTTGATACATTGTCTAACTCAGAATATGTATGTGTAGATGGAAAATATTCTAATTTTAATGGCATAAACACACAAATATTTACCCTTAAATCTCCTTGGTATAACAGAAGTTTCAATCCTCAAGGAGATCAACCCTGAATATTCACTGGAAGGACTGATGCTGAAGCTCCAATACTTTGGCAACTGATGCAGAGAGCTCACACATGGGAAAAGACCCTGATGCTGGGAAAGGTTGAGGGCAAGAGGAGAAGGGGACAATAGAGGATGAGATGGTTGGATGGCATCACTGACTCAATGGACATGATTTGAGCAAATTCCAGGAGCCAGTGAAGGACAGAGAAGCCTGCAGGGGTAACAGGGTCAGACATGACTTAGTGACTGAGTAACAACAAGATAGCAAGGGTTATCACTTGTATAAGAGTATTCGACCCAAACTGTGAAAATCTTTTCAGTGACAGAAAGTTTTGAAAAATCCACAACTATTTGCTTTTTCAAATAATCATATTTGTTGGTCCAAGATTTGGGTAAAAAAAAAAATCTATTTGTTAGTTTTCAGAAATAAACTCTCAAATTGTTAAGACAGCTTGAAATCCTTTTGTACTATTTTTCTCTTATAGGACGGAAGTTAAAAGTGCTTTAGGGATGGAAAATCATGTTTTTTGACAACAGGTATGGTGTTCTTTAATCTTCTGAACAAAGGGGACGGGGGAGAGGTGAGACCTATTTGTAACAAGTCATAACACTCAAGAGGTAAGTACAGTTAGTTCTGCTTTAACATTTGCTTTGAAAGCAGGAATTTGTTCCCACATGATTAATATACTAGGGAGTAACTTGAACTTAATTCAAAGTTCTGAATTTTGCTTAGACAGGATTGCATTCACAATAAAACAAAACAAACAAAAAACCAGGTGAACACAGAAAAGCATAGCCACTTCCAGAGAGCATCAGAGGAATACAAATACACACACACAGCTCAGACACCTCCCAGCTACCTCGGTCCACTTGCACACCTCACTAAAGCCACACCCATCCGCGCCAGGAGTTTCAATTTTGCATTGATGTCAGGTCTGAACTGAACTGAACCCTACTTTATAACTCAGACTACAACCCTGTACACAATTTCTTCTCTCTTTTTCTCTCCTTCTTCTTGGCCTATTCTATATTTTCCCTTTTCTGTTCTTTCTCCTCTGTATTGTTCTTTTTCTCACTCTGTCCCCCGCTTCCCTTTGTTTTCTTCCTCCTACAGGGGGTGGCAGCTGTGGGTACCAGGTGGCTCCCACAAGAAATTTCATGTTGTTTAAGTTGAAGTATCATATTTACTATAGTAAGTGTTTAGTTCTTAACCATTTAACACGTATAAAACTGCCTCCATTTGTTTCTTTTTCAATGTATCACTGATGTTTTGAGTGTTGCACTTGGAATCTACTTTCCAGTTTTCCCCTCATATGATTTTGCAAGTTCAGTATTTTTAAAAGCACATATGTCAAATTATAGCAAAATTGATCATAGGCACTTGAAATTCATATTGCTCTTTTTCTATAGCAACTGTACTCTCTTGGGTCTTAGACATGTGATATGGAAGCTAAAAACCATATTTAACTATATTAAATAACTATAATCTATTCTGAGATCATGAACTTATTTTTTGTTTTTGATCATGAACTCTTGAAACCTGGTAAGAATATCCTACAAAGCTGGACTCAGGGCCCTCAATACCCTGGAAATCCTTAGACTGACCTGAAGTATTCTAGACCCAAGCTTCAAGAAGCAAGCCACAAAAAAATCTAAAAAGAAAAAAAAAAGGAAGCAAGTCATAAGTCAGGAATGTTAGGCACTCAAGGGTGACTATTACCTGAGGTTTAGTATTTCTCAAGGAGACAATGAGAGCATCGCTAAATCCATAATTATTACTATTATACCAACTGATGTTCATTATGCTATTGTATAAAGTTCTTAGTAATTTGAAAAGTGTAAAGGTTAATGACATAAATAGATCACTATTTAAAAATGGCAAATTTACTTTCTCCATGTTCACCTTTGGAAAGATGAAAGTGGACTTCTACAAGGCTTCCCTTGTGGCTCAGCTGGTAAAGAATCCACCTGCAATGTGGGAGACCTGGGTTGGAAGATCCTGGGTTGGGAAGATCCTCTGGAGAAGGGAAAGGCTACCCACTCCAGTATTCTGGCCTGGAGAATTCCATGGACTATATAGTCCATGGGGTTGCAAAGAGTTGGACACAACTGAGATACTTTCACTTTCTTACGGAAACCATCCATAATGATGTCACTTGATTTAGAGTGTGCAAGTGTGCAAGGCCTAAGATTATTATGTATGTATAAATGTATTAAAACAGTTTCAACCATTAGGTTCTCCATTGTTTACTTGTTCTTTAAGTGTTCACAATTAACATTTTGGCTTCTCAAAGTGACTACAGAAATGAGTTTAAAAGAAAGGCAGGGCAGTAAAAAGGAAGGTATTCCATTTTCTTATAAACTTTATCAGTGTGGCAATAANTCTTTAAGTGTTCACAATTAACATTTTGGCTTCTCAAAGTGACTACAGAAATGAGTTTAAAAGAAAGGCAGGGCAGTAAAAAGGAAGGTATTCCATTTTCTTATAAACTTTATCAGTGCGGCAATAAACTTAAAGCTTCTGAGCATGACCATTCTGTTCAGGGTATGCTGGCATTAGTCCATTATTCTCACTGATTCCAGTCTACTGAAAATGTTTCCAGAAAACAAGTAAAGAAGCACAGTTTCTGCCTTTGAACTATGCTAAACCCAGCAGCCCTCTTCTTAAACTGAAATATTGATAGTACCACCTGTGTTCAAAAATTCCAAAGAGCCCTATTGACAGGTCATATGGATAGGAAAAACTACAAAAACAAAAGAGGGGAGGGAGTTAGGAACAATGGGAGAGAGAGGAGGTAGAGGTGATGGAAATGTGTAAGAGGAGAGAGAGGAAGAAAGGAAGGTACATCTTAGTCTGAGTTCTAAATGAAGAATTCCATTTAAAACATTCTATACGGTTATCTAGCCAAGAGAGTTAACTATAAACTTGGCAGTAAGCACCATCAAGATCTTTCCTGCTTTCTTCCTTATGTATTTTTCATTTTTATTTTTACCTTTAGTGGTGGGATGCCGGGTGTAGGTTTTTATAAAGAGAATATTGCAGTTACATATTGGGTTGACCAAAAAGTTCATTTGGATTTTTCCACAACATCTTATGAAAAAACTTGAATGAACTTTTTGGCCAATCCAATAAAATACGTGGTCNTTTATAAAGAGAATATTGCAGTGACATATTGGGTTGACCAAAAAGTTCATTTGGATTTTTCCACAACATCTTATGAAAAAACTTGAGTGAACTTTTTGGTCAATCCAATAAAATACGTGGTAGACACTGGTAGTTGTTCACAAAAATGTTTCCTTCCTTCTTTGGGCACACAGACTATATCTCCAAACTTATAGCTTGATGTGGAATGAGAGAAGAGGTGAGCCATTCTACACTTGTCTCAAAAACTCTCCTTCCCCTGCCTTCTATCAGTTGGTGCATGGAATGGCACAGCGTCCACTAACCTGAACACACACATACGTGACTGCAAAAGGAGAAACTTCTGTTGTATTACATCACTAAACTGGGGGGCCCATTTGTTACTGTGGCTTTACTTACACTTACACACTATGCCTTCCAAATTTTTAACACAGTGTTTCTCAGCCAAGGGAATTTTGTCCCTTAGGGGTTATACGGCAATGTCTAGAAACAGTTTTGGTTGTCATGAGTGGGGATGGTGGTGGTTCTACTGACATCTAGTGAGCGGAGGCCAGGTTTGATGCTAACATCCTACAATACACACAACAATCGCCCATAACCAAGAACAACTATCCCTGATAACCAAGCACTATCCAGTCCCGAATGTCTACAATGCTGCTGTTGCAACACCCTGCTCCAGAGAGCTTAGGAAGACAACCAAACCTCTGAGCTCTCTGCTAGACTCTAAGGGGAGATTTGCAATAACAATGTAGTACTAAATGAGGCCTTTGGAGTGAAACCTAACATTCTAGTTCCTGTTTCACCACTAACCATTTACAAACCTTGGACAAGTTCCTTTATTCTCTGTACATGCAATACTCTTGTGCTAAAAATAAGAAAATTATAATAGTACCCACACAGTGGGGCTGTGGGTGAGGCTGTAACTGCTTAATTCAGTGCCTGAAATCTGGTAAGCACCCAAATACTAGCTGCTGTTAATGTTATGTTTTAGTGTTTTTGTTGCTATTAAGGTATATATCTAGAAAATTTAGACGTAGTAGCCACGTAGTATGTTTACAGCTATTTGGATTCATTGAGGTGGTGGGTGTGGTCACCAAGTTACGGTTTCTATCTACCATGCTCCCAGGAGAACCTGACCAACATAATTATTTTGAATAATCTTCCTAGGTTTTGACTTAAAATCTGGCTAGAACCATTTGGAGGGAATAAACTGACATCATTTATTAAGTATACATGAACTCTTGTGAACAGTCAACAACAACCTTTGTGCAGCAACCCTACATACCTCCGCTCACTTTGCTTTTACTAAATGCTGCCCACATTGAGCTAGTTTTGATGTTCACTAGCAGTTAATCCAGAGAAGGCAATGGCACCCCACTCCAGTACTCTTGTCTGGAAAATCCCATGGACGGAGGAGCCTGGTAGGCTGTAGTCCATGGGGTCGCTGAATAGGACACAACTGAGCGACTNCACTGGGGCAGGCTGTCTCACACCCCTGACCTCCACCTCCTCTGTGCCCTCTTCTTTCTGGGGCAGACTCATGTCTTCTAGGACAGCCTTGGGAGCAGACCCCTGTGGGTGACCCACATGCAGAGGTGAGACTAAAACCACAGCTGAGACCCAAGGGAAAGTACAACTAAGGGAAGAAAAGCTTAAATCTCTTCTTACACCTAAGAAAACCATGGATTGACACCTCCATGATCAGCTGTGTAAACTCAGTGCCTGCAGAACCTCTGAAGGGACAAGTATTCCTGTAGTCAAGATAGGCCTAGCTTTAGCAAGTGTAGATTTATGGACATGTACAGACAGCAGTTGGACCAGGCCAGAGTCTTAGCTGCCCCCACACTGCCCACAGTGGGTCCAGATCCATGACTTACTATAATCATGGGACCTGACTTCAGTGGATCTATGCTGGTGGCCTGCTAAAAACAATGCCTGAGACACAGCAAAGTCAATTGCTGGCATATCCATGGTTAAGGTGGGACTGAGAGAAGTGTGAAGAATAGTGTGATCTAGGAGTTCAAACAACAGGTGAAGAGTGACACAACAGAGCACACCCACAGGTGAATAGCTCCAGAAGAGGAATAGTCAGTGGCTTCTCTCCCATTGGTAGAGCTTCAATCCCACCTACCTTTCACTCCAGATCAGAAACATAGCTAAGAAACAGATCTGGGGCCCTCTATTCCAACAACTAGGGAGCAGACTCCACCCCTGACTTGGCAGTTATACCATCAGAGCAAAAGGGGTGCCCTGCTCAGTATTCAGTGCTGGCTCTGGTTACCTCAAAATCAGTTATACCTCCTATCAGGAGGATAATGGTCAGCATACACTGAGGAAAGAGGTGGCAATCATTCATAATAAAAACATCCCTGGGTGTGTGCTCATTTGCTCAGCTGTGTCTGACTCTTATGACTCCATGGATTGTAGCCTGCCAGGCTCCTCTGTCCATGGAATTTTCCAAGCAAGAATACTGGAACAGGTTGCCATTTCCTTCTTCAGGGGTTCTTCCCCACCTAGGGATCAAACCCATGTCTCTTGTGCCTCCTACATTGCAGTCAGATTCTTTACCATCTGAGCCACCAGGGAAGCCTAAAAATAGCCCTTGTAGACAAAAAAGATTAAAAAAAAATTAAACCCACACAGGCTAAAAAGAGATGCTTTCACATAAAAACAACCCTCCAAGACAGTCTGAGAGTCTGCCATTGAATGCAAAACCCCACAGCACTTAGCCTTGAAACCCAGCAGGGCTTGAGTATAGGAGCTCCACAGGGATGGGGGAAACAGAATCACCACTCTTAAGAGGGTGCACACAATGTCTCACATGTACTAGGACCCAGGACAAAGCAGTACCTCTACAGAAGCCTGGGATAGACCCACCTAGAGGTCTTGAGGGGTTTCCTGAGGAGACAAAGGTCTATTCTAGCTGACTATGGAGGCAAAGACACTGGTAATCAGAGGTCCAGGGAGTGCTGATCAGAGTAAGCTCTCCCATAGGTCCCCATTTCAGCACCAAGACCCAGTCCACCAAACAACCTACGAGCTCCAGTGCTGGAAAACCTCAAGTCAAACAATCAACAAGCTAGAAACACAGCCTCATCTATCAGAAGACAGACTGCCTGAATTCAAATGGAGCTCACAGCCACCTCCAAACATACCCCTTGACATGGCTCTGCCCACCAGAGGGACAAGACAGTTCCACCCACCAGAGAGTAGATACCTGACTCTCCTACCAGGAAAACTACATAAGCCACAGGATCAACCTCACCCACCAGAAATCAGACACCAGAAGCAACAGGAACTATGATCCTCCAGCCTGCAGAAAGGAGACAAAATACAGAAAGTTAGACAAACACAGAAAGTTAGACAAAATGAGATGACAGAGAAATATATTGCAGACAAAGGAACAAGATAAAAACCCACAAGAACAACTGAATAAAGAAGAGATAGGCAATCTACCTAAAAAGAATTCAGAGTAATGATACTAAAGATGATTGAAAATCTCAGAAAAAGAACACAGGTAACAGAGATCACACAAGAAATGATTGATAAAGAGATGATTTTAAAAATAAACAGATAACAAAAATCCTGAAATAAAAATACACTAGTAAAGACAGTCTGAGAGAGCTCTAGGATAACATTAAACACACCAATATTTGACTATAGGTCCCAGAAGAAGAAAAAGAGGAAGGGCCTGATAAAATATTTGAAGAGATTTTAGTTGAAAATTTCCCTAATACAGGAAAGAAAACTGTTACCCAAGTCCAAGAAGTGCAGAGTCACATACGGGAATAACCCAAGGGGGAACACACCAAGACAAATAATAGTCAAATTGACAAAAATTAAATACAAAGGAAAAATATTAAAAGCAACCAGGAGAAAACAACAAATAACATAAAATGGGATCCCCATAAGGCTATTAGCTGATTTTTCACCAGAAACTCTGCAGGCTAGATGAGAGAAGCATGGTATATTCAAAGTTCTGAAAGAGAAAAAGCCAAAGGTTCTCATTCAGATTCAATGGAGAAGTCAAAAGCTTTACAGACAAGCAAATCTTAAGAAGCTGGCACCACCAAACCCGTCTTAAAACAAATGCAAAAGGAATTTTCCAGGCAGGGGGAAATAAAAGACACCACAACTGGAAATAAGAAAGTAAAAAACTGGAAAGCTCACTAGGAAAAAAAAAAAAAGGACTTTCCTGGTGGCTCAGACGGTAAAGCGTCTGTTTACAATGTGAGAGACATGGGTTGGATCCCTGGGTCGGGAAGATGCACTGGAGAAGGAAATGGCAATCCACTCCAGAACTATTGCCTGGAAAATCCCAAGGACAGAGGACCCTGGTAGGCTACAGTCCATGAGGTCACAAAGAGTCAGACACGACTGAGCGACTTCACTTTCACCTTCACTAGTAAAAGCAAACGGAGAAGGCAATGGCACCCCACTCCAGTACTCTTGCCTGAAAATTTCATGGATGGAGGAGCCTGGTGGGCTGCAGTCCATGGGGTTGCGAAGAGTCGGACATGACTGAGCAACTTTACTTTNGCTCACTTTGCTTTTACTAAATGCTGCCCACATTGAGCTAGTTTTGATGTTCACTAGCAGTTAATCCAGAGAAGGCAATGGCACCCCACTCCAGTACTCTTGTCTGGAAAATCCCATGGACAGAGGAGCCTGGTAGGCTGTAGTCCATGGGGTCGCTGAATAGGACACAACTGAGCGACTTTACCTTCACTTTTCACTTTCATGCATTGGAGAAGGAAATGGCAACCCACTCCAGTGTTCTTGCCTGGAGAATCCCAGGGATAGGGGAGTCTGGTGGGCTGCCATCTATGGGGTCACACAGAGTCAGTCACAACTGAAGTGACTTAGCAGCAGCGGCAGTAAAAGCAAACAAAGTAATAGTAGGAAATCACCAACACACAATTATGATATCTAAAACAGCAACCTGAGGAGACTACAAATGCAGAAAATGGGAACTGCATTTGAAATTAAGAGACCAGCAACTTAAAACAACCTTGGATGGACATGTGTGTGAGTGTGTATGTGTGTGTGTGTGTGTATACATATATATATATGAGAGAGAGAGAGAGGGAATGCTATATCAAAACATTATGGAGAATGCAAACAAACAAACAAACAAAAATAATAGAAACACACACACAAAAGAAAAACCAACCTAAGCACAAAACTAAAGATGGTCATCAAACCACAAGAGAAGAGAACAAAAAAGGANTGGGGGCTCATATACAGTGGTTAGATGTGCTATTTGACGAACAACTCCTATTGGCTTGGCCAAAAAGTTCATTCAGGTTTCCTATGTTGCAGAAAAACCTAGACAAACTTTTTGGCCAACCCACTACATAAGCCTGAAACTACTTAGCAGGTTTGCTTTAAAATTACCATAGACCTCAAATGGTTTTAGCAAAGATCTCCTTCACCCAATATGAGAAAAGCCCCTGGAAGGAAAAATAAAGAGACACATTCAAATAAAAGTGCTCAAATGCCATGTAAAAGAAAAAGTACATTAAAATGTGCCAAGTACTACAGTGTAAGCACTTTATTAAATCCACCCACGTAACAAGCCTTCGTTAAAAACAATCCCTGCCAAGTCCTACACTCGAGCATTGAACACATAATTCCCTCAGTATTCAAGAAATGTTAGTCTGAAGGAACCTCATAAAAAGTGTGAGTTTAATAAATGTAATTAAACTGGAGGGAAAGTATTGAGTGAGAACATGTGCAAATAAAAAGATAATAAAAGCAATGACATCTCATCAGTCTCCTCCCCTGGTTTAAAACTTTTCTCTTGTCAAGTATCCTAAGCAGCTGTGGCTGGTCCAGGGAACACCCATGTAAAGCTATCCCTTCATGGCCAAGGGAGAGGAGTAGCAGAGCTATGAAATGACCTTCCCACACCAAACCATCTTCTCTCTCCAGCTGAATCACACCAGGCTTCAAGAGAAAACATCTCCAAGTTCAATACTGTTGTCTCTGAGAGGTGGCGCAGGACAAAAACCCACTCAGATTCCATGTTATCCAAGTCTTAGGCACCTCACCAGCCTAAAAGCTAAGTCTTTAGGCAGGGTTCATAGTTAAGCACAGCACAGACTTCCTGGGCCTGATCACTGGGTTCCTTCACTTACTCTGCATAGATCTGGGAGAGGCTCACTTCCCAAGTGTAGGACAATTCACCTTCCAGCTAGTGGATACCTCTGGTGCTAAGGGCAGCCTCTTCTCTAAGCTAGAGCAACAAGAAGAATTGTGTTCCATGTGTTTTATGTCACTAAGTGGGTGAAAAGCATCTCTCTTCTCACCCACCTTATCTAACATTGTCTGTACTGCTGCTGCTAAGTCGCAGCAGTCATGTCCAACTCTGTGTGACCCCATAGACAGCAGCCCACCAGGCTCTCCCGTCCCTGGGATTCCCCAGGCAAGAATAATGGGGTGGGCTGCCATTTCCTTCTCCNCATTGTCTGTACTGCTGCTGCTAAGTTGCAGCAGTCATGTCCAACTCTGTGTGACCTCATAGACAGCAGCCCACCAGGCTCTCCCGTCCCTGGGATTCCCCAGGCAAGAATAATGGGGTGGGTTGCCATTTCCTTCTCCAACGCATGCAAGCATGCAAAGTCGCTTCAGTCGTGTCCAACTCTGTGTGACCCATGGACAGCAGCCCACCAGGCTCCCCTGTCCACGATTCTCTAGGCAAGACTACTGGAGTGGGTTGCCATTTCCTTCTCCAACTATCTGTACTATCAAACGATAAACAAAGAGTTCATGCCGATCAAGAAATACAAGAGCTGGAGGTTGGAGATCAACAGCCTAATCCTTGTGCAGCTACAGCTTTTGAACAATGCTGAATGCTTTTAACAAGGATTGCTTAAAGCTTCGGTTCTTTAACTTTTACGCAAGGCTATAATAATAACTTCTTAGTTTTTTAGCACACTGTATGGATAAAGGTGCTTGAAAAAGGATTTTAACTTTCTAGAATATGATAGAAAAAAATAAACTCACATGTTACTTTTAATATTTTACCTACTTCCCTGTCACTGAATGCACATGTCCTCAGCATCCNTTTTAACAAGGATTGCTTAAAGCTTCGGTTCTTTAACTTTTACGCAAGGCTATAATAATAACTTCTTAGTTTTTTAGCACAGTGTATGGATAAAGGTGCTTGAAAAAGGATTTTAACTTTCTAGAATATGTTAGAAAAAAATAAACTCACATGTTACTTTTAATATTTTACCTACTTCCCCGTCACTGAATGCACATGTCCTCAGCATCCCCAAATGTGATTTAATTTAGCATTTCTTATATTTCAAAGATTCTATTTTGTAGTAGGGATATAATTTCTAATTACACAGTATTAGATAATGTTATGAACTATTTAAAACCCTTCATAAAAGGTTAAAACAGGCCATGAACTACATCCAGGGCCAAGTCTCATGAGGCTGTCAAAGACTCTTTTATAGATCATTTAGAAAGATTAAAGAAACCCACTCTACCCATGAGAATCTCTGGTCAGTCAATCTAAGATCCTATTAAACATGAAAGAAACCCTTATTTCCTACTTTCCAGCTATGAATTTCTCTCTCTCCACAAATTGTATCACTGGCGATTTTACTTTTAACTTTTAAAACTAGCTTTCATACTTATTATCTCATTTTATCTGTGAGTGCTAGTAGGAGCCATATATAGAAATGGAAATAACAGCTCTCTTGTTCCTCTCAGTATGGTCGATAGTCAAGACCTCACCTCTCTCTAAAATGTCAAGTGTACAAAAGCAAATGACTAGGATGTCAGGCAAAGGAGCGGAGGAGGGGGCTGCCGTGGGGAGGGGATGGAGGGGCAGAGAAAAAGGCCTGCGATGAAGACCAGAAGCAATAAGAACAATAGCATTTCTCAGTTAAATCTCCAGAATTCATTTTTAAATTTCTAAATGGCATGGGAAAGAAAACAAAATCCAATATATTTGGGAAAGATTTTAATACAAGGTCATTATGTAGTGAAAGACATAACATCCTTCTTTGCATTATCACCAACAGCTGGGAATCCTATTGCCCAGAGAATGTGTGAGCAGGATCTCTTCTCAGAAATAAGCTACTCAGATACTATGGGGTACCGTATTGCGCTACCAAGGCATACTGTGCTAACATCTTTTAAATCAGTGTATATATCAATGGCCTTTCACAAAAATGTTTGTTTATAAATTCTAAGGACAGAATATAAACCTGAGTGGTGAGGGTATGTATGGATAAGATACACTACAGATAAAATGTAACTAAGGGAAATTAATACAACCAAGAATGACTGCTGAAGGCCATTCATTAGTGGGAATTCAATAAAGCAGAGTGCATAGTCTTAACCCTGGAAAGGAAATGGCAACCCACTCCAGTACTCTTGCCTGGAGAATTCCATGGAGAGGGGAGCCTGGCAGGCTGTAAATTCATGGAGTTGCAAAGAGTTGGACATGACTGAGAGATTATCACTCAGTCACTCAGACAGTTTGAAACTATGCTACTGTGTAAGTGAAAAACAACTTCCCAGTTATCTCTATAAACAATTAGGTGGTTTTTCTTCAGAAATAATTCTTGCTTAGAAAGTCAACTAACAAACTCTCTTTGTGTGGTAAGAACTTATGATGGTAGGTTGTTACTAAGTAGCCTTTTCCCCCATTTAACTCTGCACTTGAAAAATCAAAGATACTAAAGAAATCAGCTACAGAATTTTTAAAACAGATTGGAAATGGATTAAGGAAAACAGATTTTTAAAGGAGTGACATCCTGTGTTTAAAAAAAACACTTATAACAGTCCTTATTGGGTAAAGTTGCTGCAAGGTGAAAAATAATTGGTTATACTCCATAAAGGAGGGGTGCATGTCTGACTCTTTGTGACCCCATGGACTATATCCTGCCAGACTCCTCTGTCCATGGAACTTTCCAGGCAAGAATACTGGAGTGGGTTGCCCTTTCCTACTCCAAGGGATCTTCCTGACTCAGGGATTTAACTCATGTCTCAAGTCTCTTGCATTGACTGGCAGGTGGAGTTTTACCACTGACGCCACTTGGGAAGCCTCCATAAAGCAAAGAGCTACGTAAAACGAGTCTAACCATTCTGTGAAAATTGTGATCTTGAGAAACAGAGGTGGTCCCATACAAAAGTGTGTGAAGAAGAGGCTGCAGTGACCAACTGTGACCTGAAGACATTCTGCACTTTTCTAGGTGGGGAGGGGAAGTGACTCAAAGCATTCCAGAGACTTCCTGAACAAAGCGGCATCTTCTTCCGGCCCAGGTGCTTCCCTCTCTATCTGGGACGTTTTCTTCCAACCACCCTCCTTCCCAACACCCTTCTTCATCTTTCTTCTCCCTAATTACGTGTCACATTAGATTTTCCCTGGGTTCTTTATAAATAATCCAATTGTTTTCAAAATAACAATGTTGGAATCACCCACTTAAAAATTATTCTTTCCTAATGAAATTTCTACTGTAGTATATGACTAAATCTATTTATTTTTGTAAAAGACTTCGGATTAAGACAGACGATAGCTATAAATGGTGCTCAGTTTCAGCCAGCAAATTCAGAAGAGGCCTGAGATGATAAGTGTTTCCATTTATTAATTGCTTACCACGTGCCAGGCACTGTTGTATGAGCTTTTCATATATTATCTAATTGTCGTAACACCAACCTTATTAGGCAAGTATCATTTATTAGTCTCATTTCACAGTTGATGAAATGAAAGCACAGATTTATAAGCAAATATGGGGTTTGGCAAACCATAGTCCTGGGGTCAAAAAGTTTTCCTTGAACTTCCACACCCTTTCACTGACATAGAGTCTGGGGCTGCTCTTAGGCTATAGTGGCAGAAGTGAACAGTTAGGATTGACAGTTTAGGGCCCAGAAAGCCAAAAAGAGTGACCATCTGGTCGTTTACAGCAAAAGTCCACCAACCCATAGTGCAAAACGTTGCTTAATTCCTTGATAAGGGGAAAAAATAAGGCAAGAATATTTGTACAGTTTAGAATAAAACTTCTGCTGAAACTGTTAGAAAATAAAAAAAAATTTAAGGTATTTTATTGAAGCGAAAAATCCTGTTTTAACCTATTTTCTTTCATAGATCTCTTATTGTATTTCTTCTCACCTAAAGTTTGTTAACTGGCCTCAGAAAAAAACAAGTGTTCATAGAATTCCAGCTCAGACACTAAAGGTTTCTCTGTAGGTATGGCGAGTTTCGATGAAGTGGTAAAGTTTCCAAGTAAGAAACAAAGAAAGAAAGGCCAAAGAAAGCTTTGACAACGATAAATTTCCTGAGAGGTTTCACAAATTTTGGCAGTTTCATAGGTATTTCTTCTCAAGTACAAATGACATCATTGTTGAAATTCAAGAAACAATTGGCCTGGTTTACTCTGCATTTGGTATCACATATTGTTTTGGTTGAGCATCAATTGATTTTTTTCTATTTTTACTGGGAAGTTATGTCATAACTATTTTTAGAAGACTGTCTGGTTTGATCATTTATGGAACTGAAAACACAATTGTGTCTTAGAATTTTTTTTCCCCTAAAGCTATAAGAGTATGTGTTTGGTGGAGAATGTCCTCATCAGCAAATATTCCACCAGTTTATTCTGAAACACATTTTAGATTAAAAATCTAGAACAGGAAATGAGCACTACACGTGAAAGAACCTGGGATAGTACCAGGCAGCGTAGGGAGTATAGCTTCATACTGGATCAATTTGAAAGATAATATTTTAAATTACTGAGAACGAATTAGCATCTGAACTGCTCTGTAATTATCATTTTATCCTTAAAAACCTAGCTATAATCAAAGTCAAATTAATAACTGGATAAGTCAACTATACTCCAGCATAAAATAAAAATTAAAAAAGAAATAATACAGGGAAACAATCATAACAAATTAATAACTGAATTTCCAAGTCTTGGATCTGGTACCTGAGCTAAGTTCACTTTGCAGAGAGTCAAATAATTTTTGCGAATTTGTCTAGTATAAAAGTAAAAGGTAAACACCTAAGACCAAGTCCAGGGTTCTTCTCTCCCTTTCATCACCTTCCCCTAAACAGCAACCAACACAGAAAACAGCATCACATCGTAATTCCCATGCTTGTTTTTGCAGAAGAATCACCTGAGGATCTCCCGCCCACCTCCTGGCCATACCCCAAACCAATGAAATCCTTCTCTGGAGGTGAGACACAGGCACCGGCAGCTTTGGAAGCTCCAGACACCAGGAGACAACTGTGATTAAGCTGAAGATGACCCAAGGGGCTCAGTCAACACACCCCTGACACCTGCAAGTCAGGAAGCTTGCGTCCTGTCTGTCTGTCTGCCAGAGACTCACAGATCTTTGGGGCAGGAGTCACGAACACAACACGCCAGTGTAGGCACTGGTATCATCATGCTTACTCCCAGCACGTCATCAATTCACGAATGCAAACACTGAGGATCTTAACCCAGTGATAATAGCCCTAGGGCTTCCTCTTAAGTGACGGTCTGTTTAAACATTCACACCTCTCCTAAGAGTCTCTGCCTCTTAGGAGACAGCGGGCTTCCTAAGAAGCCCTTTGTTGCAAGCCCTTCCTTGTCCTTTATTTCGGGAGGATATTGATCCTGCAGGACAAACTTTAAACTACCCTCCCACAGTGCATCTTACCTCTACGATGCTCTTTAAATCTTGCACGTAAGTCCGTTCAGTCTCCAGAATTTCCTGCACAACTCTGTCCACATAGAGCAGCTTGGGGCTGGTGGCCGGTTCGGCCCCCGTTTTGGTCGCCCCGTTGGCCTCCACTCTGCGCTGTGCCCGGGGCTGCCTCTCGCCGCCCTCGTCTGTGCTCTGCTGCCCGGCCGCACGGTCCGTCTGCAGCTCGCTGCTGGAAAACGGCCTGGCTGGCATCAGCTCCAGTTTTATGGCCCCTGCTTCCTTATCCTGAGGAAACAAGCCCAGGTGGCTGCTTGAAACTAAGGTCATTCTGCTGCCGAAGGAACCATGGCTGTCCCGGGAGGAAGCCGAGGACGACGTGGAGCCGAAGCTGACCGGGCGGTCACTGTCGGAGAGCTCCATGGCCCCGAGGTCCCCGCAGCAGGAGTGCCTGGCTGTGGTTCTGAGATGTGGAGCTTGTGTTACAGCTGACCGCACTTCACGACGCAACTGGTGCGCATCTATACACGTGAAGAAAAAGAAACGGACAAGATAAGCAAGATAGGCAAGTATTTAACATGAGAGCAAACAGAACGGTTTGCAGGTGCTTAAAACTTAGCTCAAGGGACACGGTCAAAAGCAAAAAGCACGCTAGGTATAGATGGAAATGCAAAGATACCCATGGAACGTGGAATGGCCAAGGCGGAGTTTTTAAAGCGTCGCCTGGAATTGCGTCAGACTTAAAAGCTTTGGGGCTTCCCTGATGGCTCCCACGGTAAAGCGTCTGCCCGCAATGAGTGAGACCCAGGTTCGATTCCTGGGTCGGGAAAGTCCCCTGGGGAAGGAAATGGCAACCCACTCCAGTACTCTTGCCTGGAAAATCCCATGGACAGAAAGGAGCCTGATAGGCTACAGTCCATGGGGTCGCAAAGAGTCGGACACGACTGAGCGACTTCACTTCACTAAAAGCCTTTGGCGCTACCTTAGACCTACTTTTTTTTTTCAGTCTGCTTTTTACCAAGACGCCAATGCCATGTGCAAACGCTTTAAAGCTTGAAAAGCACTGCGCCTGGCCTCAAAGTATGAGCACCTGAGGATAGAGCGATTAGTCCAGATTTACTAAATCAAGGCTCAGCGCTCAGGGCACAAGGAATCGACAGCTTCAACAAGCACCAAGGGGATGCTTATGTATTTAAAAAACAAACACCCCCCCCCCCCAGCCTATGTTTTATGAGATTAATAAAATATTTATTAATATTGAAATATTAGAGTATTTTGAGAACCACTGTTCTAGATTTTAAGTATTCTACTACAATTCTACAAAACTTTACATTACCAACCTAGAAACACCACTACTTAATGACGCTGACAATTTTACACTTTACTTGTATATAGCATTAAAGAAAGTGCTCCGTGGACAATAATTCTCCAGTACTGGACAAGAAAACTCAAAATATTGAGCCCACATCCTCTTTAAAACTTAATCATCCTATCACAACATTTCTCTAAATCGCTTCTCGAAAGCTGGCATTCCATTTGCTGTGTACACGGGGTTATACTGTTACAGAGTATATTTGATGAACTATTACTTTCCACGTGTCCAGTTAGGTAACATGACAGTGTGACCATATGCAATTAAATAATAAACATCAGAACTGTTTCTAGAGAAATGGGGCTGTTAGTATTTAGAAAAGGGAATAAGAAGAGAAAATTTAAAGCCTGTAGCACTTAAATCGTGGGTTCAAAACAGGCCTGGTATGGAATTTAAACTTTCAGAAGCTATTCAGATAAAACACAAATTTCCAGTCTTGTTCATTTGTACGGCAGGATCTGCACTTTATCCCCCTAGTAATGTGATCCCAAGTTTATAGAAGCAAAGTGCCTTGCAATAGTGTGACTGATAAAGAAATTTGCTTCGTTTCAAAATCCCCCCAAATCCATGTTTATAGACCTTGTTAGAAAAATGGAGAGTGAAACTCAGGTATGGAAGATTGTAATAAGACAAACACAATAACAAGAATATAGATCAATGACAGTCTTTTCAAAAGGAACTTGAATTTGGTTTGACTCAATAATAAAGATCATCAAAAAGCTGGTACCAATATTTCTAGAATATAAAAGAACCCATCAAGTCTGTATCCTTTAACATTCAGACTTTTCTTGGTGGTTTAGAAAAGTGAAAGTGAAGTCACTCAGTCATGTCCAATTCTTTGCAACCCCATGGACTGTAGCCCACCAGGATCCTATGTCCTTTGGGACTTTCCAGGCAAGAGTACTGGAGTGGGTTGCCCATTTCCTTCTCCAGGGGATCTTTCCAACCCAGGGATCAAACTCATGTCTCCTGCATTGTAGGCAGACACTTTATCTTCTGAGCCACCAGGGAAGTCCTCTTGGTGGTTTATATTCATGGCAAATATTAGCGTTAAGAGTATACTGCAAATAGTAAAACTATGATTATAAAATAACTGACTTGGATCAATAAGAAGGAATAGTAAGAAACATGTAGGAAATGAGTAAATTACCAGTATAACCACTACCACATGGTATATTTCCCACAATTTTAAAAAGTTTTTGCGATATTCTTTCTGCTTTCTCTGTAACAACTTTATGGCCTATAAAACTTCGATTGGTTATAGTAGTTAAAATGTACTTGTGCGAAAAATCCTGGTCCAACTTGAATGTTGGAAAATCCAAAAAACAGCCAGGCATTTAGGTGTGTTTGCAGCAAAGGATGCTAACTTGTGTTTGGGACTGGTGTTCAGAAAGTCCTGGGCAGGGCTTTGCTGGTGGGTCAGTGCTTAAGAATCCACCTGCCAATGCAGGAGACACAGGTTTGATTCCTGGTCTGGGAAGATCCCACATGCCGCTGGGCAGCTAAGCCCATGAGCCACAATTACTGAAGCCTGCACACCCTAGAGCCTGTGCTCAAGAGAAGTCATTGCAATGAAAAGCCCAAGCATGTTGACTAGAGAGTAGTCCCAATTCTGTGCAACTAGCAAAAATCCTGTGCACAGCAACAAAGACCCAGCACAGCCATAAATAAATAAACAAACAAATAACTTTTTTTTTTTTTTTTTAAAAGAAAGTCCTGGGTAGTTAAGATTAGGAGCAGATACACATTGGCATCTATCACAACCATAACCATAAGGTTGATGTCCCTTTCTGGAACGGGTGCTGACTTGGGAAGTATATAAGGATTCTTTACGGTCCCAAAAGGCCAGTGAGGCCGTGTTGTTGTTCAGTTGCCCAGTCGTGTCCGACTCTTTGCAGCCCCATGGACTGCAGCATGCCAGGCCTTCCTGCCTCTCACCATCTCCTAGAGTTTGCCCAAGTTCATGTTCATTGCATCAGTGATGCCGTCCAGCCATCTCATCCTCCCTTTCCAGATGCTCTGATTTTCAGGTAGAGTAGTATCCACCCGCTCCCCCGCCCCCAACTTCTGTTTGGTCCTAAGTCATAGTCTCATTTGAGAAAACCATATTTGATAGTTACATAACTCTTGGGAAATATTCATTATCAGGATGGTGAAAAATGAACACAACACAGAGACTCATGTTTTGTTTTACTTACTTCCATTGCAAGTCAGCCAGGCAGTACTGGGATTGAGAATCCACTTTGGCCTACTAGGGCTGCTAGTGTCTTTCATACTTTCAAAGGCAGGAGAAAGTGGGACAAGAAACTCAAGTCAACAGGGTTCACTTCATGGATGAATCTTACATGGCAACATGAATTGGACCCTAGCAAAGAAGACTTGATATGTTTCAATACCAGGCCATGTGCTCTAGGACACTGAATCAGCCTATTCAGACTGCCAACCAGACATTTTGTAAAATAGAATATATGAGGTATTTGGAGTGCTAGTAAGTATTTGGGGCCAAACTTACTGCCCCAAATTAAATACCTTCCAAAATTACCAATGACAGAAGTGAAACCATTAAAGCTAGGTCATTTAATGGCATATAATAGGAGACTGCAGGTGGATAACAATTTTTATGCTGATTCATTGCTTAGAAGATAATTATAGTTTTTCTCACATAAGGAAATGTTCTTCATAAAAATTGTCTAGTCTTGCTCTCACCTCCTTCAAAATAATTTCAGATTTCTACCCTCTCTGGCTTATTCTTCCTAATACAATTAATCAATTATTAATATTTATCTTCAGAGCTACATTGTTCAACATAGCAGCCAGTAGCCACATGTGACTATTGAGTGCTTGAATTGCAGCTCATCCAAATTGAGATGTGCTACAAGTGTGAAATATACACTCACTTCCAGACAGTAAAGAATCTGCCTGCAATGTAGGAGACCTGGATTCCATCCTTGGGTCGGAAAGATCCCCTGGAGAAAGGAATGGCAACCCACTCCAGTATTCCTGCCTGGAGAATTCCATGGACAGAGGAGCCTGGTGGGCTACAGTCCATGGGGTTGCAAAGAATGGGACATGACTGAGCAACTAACACTATTTTAAATATTATATATATTTAATATTTAAGCTTAACATCCTTATCAATCTTTGTCCCAATAATAGTGAATGAAAAGGTATGTACAGTTTGAAATTTATCTTTTTTTTTACTGTTCGTTAATAGACAAATATGGTTAGAGACAGTATTGTTATGAGTTAGCAGCAACAGCATTTGGAGACAAGTGCTGTGTACTGGATATTGGGGTGGCTGGTTTTCCATGATAAGCTGAAACACCCAGAGAGAAAACTAAAGAGCAAGAAAGCTTTATCCTCTGCTGTGCGTGAAAGGATGTTAGCACCTGTGTTAACACTTGGGTAATTTGTTGCTTTGCTTTGCTTTCCTTCTCAAAACCTGTTTTTCTTACCAAATTTCAAACGCAGGGCTAGTAATATAGCAACTTAGGAGAACTTCCCAGTTGTTGCTAATGGCCTATGTCAGTGGCTCTTTTGACCATGAAAACCCTAAATAAGCTGATTTTCCCAGCTCGAGGGCCTTGGTTCATCTGACCCTTGGTAAACCTGGAGATGGAG
>SJYW01003210.1:434135-457287 GCA_006410735.1 Raphicerus campestris | reverse complement strand
TTTGCACCTACCTGGGCTCTGCCCAGGCGGAGCCACATCGTCTGCCTTCAGCTGATGCACTGACCTCACTGGGAGCTCAGTCAGGTAAAACCAGAAGCCTTTACTAGTCTGTGCAGCTCCTTCCGCAGAAATATTGCATGAGTCAGCTTTTATCTCTCAAAACCCAACACACAAAGGCTTTACAAAAACCTGATTGGCAACTTTCTCCCTGCCTTTTTCCCCCTGGTGTGCAGACCACAGACTTCAGCATCACTAAGAGCCTTAAATGAAACATGACATCATTCAATTGAGAAACAGGACAATAGACACCACTGTGGGTAACTTGAAAATGCACACTTCGCTGAGCAACACCCTGCCACTGACATTCTTTTGTGAACATCAAATACAACCCACACTCGCCTACAGCTGCTCAGGCTCTACCTCCCTGGCTCCAGCCACCATTCTCATTAAACTCCACAAAAGCAGCAAGATCTCGAGCTCTGCTATTTTCAAGGGCATCCCCCGACTTTTAAGTCTGTTTCAAAGGAAGTGGACACATGTCTCCCATAAGTTTTAAAGTGAAGTTTGGGGCTGGGGGTGGGGCAGAGAATAACACACCGTTGACAGAGGTTTGAATCCTTAGTTTCTTTTAATGAGTCAATGATTACAGTGTCAAGTAAGCAAGGTTACACAAGAATACATTTAAGCGTATTTTAAAAACAGTACTGAAAAATCTATCTGAAGACAAATAGCTAAAACGTAAACGTACAGGCATTTCTTAAACAGTTTAGTTCTGTGATTTTATATTCATAAATACTAAGTAGTGAAGAGACAGAATGATCTAACTCGCACACTTCAGTAGGAAAGAACTTCTAATTATTTTGGGTTTCCACTTCCCTAAGGCTACCTGTCTTTCTCAAAATGCTAGATCTATTTTTATATCAAGATTCAAAAGTTTATATTTGAGAAAGATATTGAGTTCTTTAGATGAAGGTCTTCAGAAGTACAAAAATGTTCTTGAAAACCGATACCACTGCACCGTGGAGCTAAAACTCAAGGTTTGGATTACGCCCATGTATAGATACCTAAAGTAAACTACTTCAGAGCATCAGAATCCTTTAAATAGAAGTTCCGTTTAAAGTATTCATTTGTGGTTATGAAAAATAACATTAGCTGATCATCTTTAATATAGCTATTTCTATCATACCTATTAAGTGATTTTAAACTAACAACATAATAGGATAATTTGTTTTAATACCCGTTTCCTCTCAAATAAAGCTGAACATATACAGGGTTACTTCGGTGGGCCATTCTGATGGAAATTTATCAGTCAGTTCAGAAGACAGCTTGGAATGATCCACCTCCCCCACAAATTTACCAGTTTGATGGAAATCACTGATGCTAAAAGAACAGTTTGAGAGGAAGGGTCCTCCCTGGGCTGTTCGGACTCTCTTAACCCTGTCTGTCCTCCACGGTGACCTCTGTTGCCCTCCAAAATGATGTCCACCCTACCTGTGTCCAAGTTCTCTTTTTCTGCCTAATTAAGAGTCAGTTGAAATCTTATGAGCCTCATCTCACCTTCCACAACCACTCCAGTCCACTGCTCTTTCCATCCGTTAAATGACTGTTTATTACACTTAGACAGTCACGTGGTCTTATGTTTATTTTCTAATAATCTCTGTCCTACCCTGGATTATTAATTTAGAGAGAAAGGAAGCTTCCTATGCTGTAGATTTGATATTCGTGTGGGAGACACAGAAATCTACACTCAGGGATGGGATGGGTTGGTATATGCCAAGGCTCTTGGCTTCTTCTTTTTGGTCATGCCATATAGCATGTGGGATCTTAGTTTCCTAACCAGGGATCAAATCCTAGTCCCTTACTGGAAGATGGATTCTTAACCGCTGGACCACCAGGGAAGTCCTTGCCCTATTGTCTTGCCACTAGACTTTTGTCCATGCAACAAAATTAATCCCAAGACAAGTAAAAGGCATAAATACTAGTATCCTAGTATACTAGAACTGTGGTGCTGGAGAAGACTCTTGAGAATCCCTTGGACAGCAAGGAGATAAAATCTAGTCAATCCTAAAGGAAATCAACCTGAATATTCATTGGAAGGACTGGTGCTGAAGCTAAAGTTCTAATACTTTAGCCACCTGATGCAAAGAGCCAACTCATTGGAAAAAGACCCTGATCCTGGGAAGATTGAGGGCAGGAGGAGAAGGGGGCAACAGAGGATGAGATGGTTGGATGGCATCACCAACTCAATTGATATGAGTTTGAGCAACCTCTGGGAGATGGTGAAGGACAGGGAAGCCTTGTGTGCTGCAGTCCACAGGACTGCAAAGAGTTGGACACAATTTAGTGACTGAAGAACAACAAGGTGGAAAAAACACTCTCACTGGGACGTAGCTTTTATTAATTCCCTTGCAACTCTGGTTCTGGGCAGCATGGGAGCCATTCGCGGTGTCCTCGCCAGGAGGGGAGACCCAGAGGTAGAAGAGCAGCACCCACAGGGCACGCCTGCAGCCAGCAGGACACACACCAGCCAGCAAGCCAAGCACAGGCCAGTCTCGCGGCCTAACNGTGGTCTTATGTTTATTTTCTAATAATCTCTGTCCTACCCTGGATTATTAATTTAGAGAGAAAGGAAGCTTCCTATGCTGTAGATTTGATATTCGTGTGGGAGACACAGAAATCTACACTCAGGGATGGGATGGGTTGGTATATGCCAAGGCTCTTGGCTTCTTCTTTTTGGTCATGCCATATAGCATGTGGGATCTTAGTTTCCTAACCAGGGATCAAATCCTAGTCCCTTACTGGAAGATGGATTCTTAACCGCTGGACCACCAGGGAAGTCCTTGCCCTATTGTCTTGCCACTAGACTTTCGTCCATGCAACAAAATTAATCCCAAGACAAGTAAAAGGCATAAATACTAGTATCCTAGTATACTAGAACTGTGGTGCTGGAGAAGACTCTTGAGAATCCCTTGGACAGCAAGGAGATAAAATCTAGTCAATCCTAAAGGAAATCAACCTGAATATTCATTGGAAGGACTGGTGCTGAAGCTAAAGTTCTAATACTTTAGCCACCTGATGCAAAGAGCCAACTCATTGGAAAAAGACCCTGATCCTGGGAAGATTGAGGGCAGGAGGAGAAGGGGGCAACAGAGGATGAGATGGTTGGATGGCATCACCAACTCAATTGATATGAGTTTGAGCAACCTCTGGGAGATGGTGAAGGACAGGGAAGTCTTGTGTGCTGCAGTCCACAGGACTGCAAAGAGTTGGACACAATTTAGTGACTGAAGAACAACAAGGTGGAAAAAATACTCTCACTGGGACGTAGCTTTTATTAATTCCCTTGCAACTCTGGTTCTGGGCAGCATGGGAGCCATTCGCGGTGTTCTCGCCAGGAGGGGAGACCCAGGGGTAGAAGAGCAGCACCCACAGGGCACGCCTGCAGCCAGCAGGACACACACCAGCCAGCAAGCCAAGCGCAGGCCAGTCTTGCGGCCTAACTGGAGGAGGACCAGAAAGCCCCGTTACTTAAAAACATGCTTTCCCAGAATCAGTCTGCCAGTCCACTAAGAGAAACCAGTTCTTTTTGGTTGGGACCTCTCTGGCAGTCCAGTGGTTAAGACTTCACCTTCCAATGCAGGGAGTGTGGGTTCAACCCCGGGTTGGGGAGCTAAAATCCTATATACCTTGCAACCAAATGAAACCAAAACATAAAATGGAAACAATATTGTAACAAATTCATCAAAAACTTTAAAAATCGTCCATATTAAAAAAAAAATTTTTTTTTTTAAATTCTTTTGATTTAGGGTAAAAGTTGTCTGTTAAAATTCTAATGTTCCCTGGGAAGGGTTACAAAGTCATTGCCACAGTGGTGTCCCAAGCCTGAACCTCCTTCTGGGATCCATGCAGGTCTTTTAGGAAGGAGGCAGGAAGGGGGTTGGGAGGCAGGGCTGGGAGACTGCGGGAAGGAAGTGCAGATAACACGCAGCTCTGTGGACTTGACGGGGTCTGACCTAGTGGATAGGCTTTGCTGACTCTGCAGCCAGGCAACAGCTCCAAGAAGCTGAGCAATGAAGGATGAAAGGGCAGCCTGGAAAAAGAAGGAAGGGCAGAGACACGCATACATTCTTCAGATTCAAGGAGAGATTTTGCCTCATATCATCCATACTGGTTAAGGCAGGTTTAAATAATCATCTTACATTTTCAGATACAAAGGTGCTGGAAGTCTATAAGGAAGTATTTTAAATCACAACTAATATTTTATATATTGAGCATAACAGTTTAAAAGCTGGATGCCAGGAGACCTGTTTATTTTGTGATTTAAGATATTGCCACTGTGACATTTCCCCAGACAAATGGTAAAAGCAACTATTTACTAATGCTCAGGCCACTGACAAAACAGCCTTAATATATATCTATGTGTTTGTGCTCAGTCGTGTCCAACTCTGCGACCTCATGGACGCAGGCCGTCAGGCTTGCAGGCTCCTCTGTCCATGGAATTTTCCAGGCAAGAATACTGGAGTGGGCTGCCATTTCCCACTCCAAATAAATATACATTTTTAGTCTATTAGAACTTTTTTCTTTGAAAGAAAAAGGCATGAAATTACATTTTCTAGGCTCATGCCATAGAATAAATGTGCTAAACATTAAAGTCAGTTTCATGCCAAGAGGTATCACGTGTCCCACTGATGTCCCTTAGGATGATGACCTTCCTCATGAAAGTGAGATATCATGTACTAACACCCTTCTGCCTTGCAGGCTTTGCTTACTGAATATCTATATACACTATTTCAAGCTACTCTCCACCCAGAAAATGTCACCAGCTATAAACTGCCTTGCTATTTTGATATAAACCAAACTGTTAAACAAACAAAAGAGCTAATCTGTTTTTTCTTTTTCAAGGACTATTTTAACAGTGAACTAACTTTAATGATAAGCAACTTTGTCTTCACAAATTTAAGAAGTGTTTACCCTCAGCAAAAGACATAGGTTTAAGGCAGATGAAAGCCCTCAAGTCAAGGGGATACTAAATGAAAGGAGTACTTTTTGTATTGACTCTAACAAGAGAAACCAAACTATAAAAAATCAATAGCTAGACAGAGATAGAGATGTGTGCTCAGTCATGTCTGACTCTTCGTGACCCCATAGACTGTAGCCCACCAGGCTCCTCTGTCCATGGAATTTTCCAGGCAAGTATATTGGAGTGGTTTAGCCATTTCCTCCTCCAGGGGATCTTCCTGACCCAGGGATCGAACCTGCATCTCCTGCACTGGCAGGTGGATTCTTTACCACTAGCTCCACCTGAGAAGCCTAATCAATAGTTACCAGTACTCAGATTATACAACTGAAAATATAGTTTCTCATCCTCTGTTGCAAAATGTCCCTACTGAGGCATAATGGTAAGAACCCTGGTGGCTCAGATGGTAAAGTGTCTGTCTACAATGTGGGAGACCAGGTTCGATCCCTGGGTTGGGAAGATCCACTAGAAAAGGAAATGGCAATCCACTCCAGTACTGTTGCCTGGAAAATCCCATGAACAGGGGAGCCTGGGAGGCTACAGTCCATGGAGTCGCAAAGAGTCGGACACGACTGAGCAACTTCACTTCACTTTTAGCAAACAAACAACAAACTCACAACACTTTGTCCTGGCTCACTCTTACCTTGCCTATCAAGTCGCAGTTCAACTTCTCCATCATATACCAGTTCGCCACGAAAACCAACCGAGGGAGCCTGGAAGGACACACGTCCCGGGGACTCTAAAGTCGTGCTGTTTCAGGAGCTCCTCCACGGGCTCTCTCTGTCCCTGTGATAATCATTAGCTCTGTATTTCACTCTGTTCTTTTATTAGGATATTTTGGTCTTTACTGTCCAGAGATGATGAAATCAAGGCTTGGTTATTTCTGAACTGAACAATTTTTAGATATCAAGCAAGCAATATGTTACAAATGGTCTTTTGCTTTCAATACTAGATCAGTCCCATCTTTAAGGACACCACGGAAGGACTCGCTGTGCTAAGCACAATGAACTAATTATCCCCCTAAGAATGCAGACTGTTTCCAGACACATTTTTCTTTGGGAGATAACACACATCTAATCCATTCATAACGAAAGGCATTCAGCACAATCTATACTTTTGAAAATGCTCTTTCAAAAAATGTACTTGAACTTCTAGAAGGGGCTTGGAGACTCTTTTGAAATCCTGCAGCAGTATTTTCCAAAATAATAATTAAAACAAGAATCTGTCATAGTTGCAGAGTGACAACCATGGAGGTTCATAACCTTTATGTGAGCTTGCAAAACCATTTCACATCCTGGCAGAGAAGGGAGAGGCGGCCCCCTTGGCCCGGCTTCCTCCGACAGCTCCAAGAGGATGGAGTGATGGGCAGGGCTCAGCTGGACATCTCTAGTTGCACCCCTATCCTGCAGACTCCAAGATAGTGGGTTCAGAGCGATAGTTCTCAAAAGTAATAGTAGTGAGGACATAAGCTTGCCAAGTAGATACGGACAAGACACCCACGGTGGCTATGAATCATCTCTGAGCTCATTCTGAATCTGCGGCCCCAAGGAGCACCCTTTAAAATCATCACCATCAGTCTTCTTCTTTAATCTTGAGGCTACCTTCAGCATCACAGTGGCCGAAAGCTGAACCTCTAGGTGTATGATCCAAGAGCAAACGGATTCGTCCAGGGGGAGGCTATTTAATTTCCAGAACTGAAGTGGGGTGGGTACAGCTTCTATTCTTTTGGCCTCCTGAACCAATTCTCAAAGACAATCCTAATTCAGGCAGAAATTTGTAAAAGGCCAAGTACAGAGTCCCCTCCAGGAAGGCAGAACTTATTCCTCTCTGTTAACAGAGTGGCTTATCACTCTCTAGGTTTTTGTTTATTTGTTTGTTTTAAACCAAAGAAGGCAATAAGGCTGCCTTCTTAGTTATGGTATTTCAATGGTCTCAAAACACCCATCTGTTGATGTGTGTCCTGGCGTTTGCCTTTCAGAACTTCGGCACACATAGCAATGACCTGTTGACCATCTCCCTTCACAGCTTCTCTCTACATTAACTAGGAGCAGCCACCACTGACTCAGCCTCGCTAACCAGGTACCTAGTTAACGCCAGGTTCCACGCTCGGCTCAGTGAATGGACGTGGCTTTGCCTTCTGGAAGCTCCTGTCTGGCAAGACTGCACAAGCATCAGATAAACGACGACAAGCGTGACGAGCGTGATGAAGCAACAGCTCAGATGTAACAAGAACTGTGTCCATAACATTTGCTCTATTTTCCTAAACTGGTCTCTCCCACTGTTTTCAAGCTGCCCTTCAAGTAATATGCAAAGCTGATGGTAACTTCACACTGACAGTAACATCAAGCTGATTGAGGCTGCCTGCACTTCAATCTTAGAGAGCGAGCGCCGTTGGACTCATCTTTCATCTTATATTTAATTACTTGGTATCCAAGCTGAGTGCCAAACTTGCTGAGAGCTTTCATGCGTCTAAACACTTGCCTAATTCCCAGTTCCCACAGAGGTATGTGAAGTAACTTGTTTATGTTAACAGAACAAAGGAAAGGAAATAGGCCTGTCTGTTAGGCTACAGGGTTAATCTTAATTAGGCCAAGAAACAAGTGTCACCAAATTTACTTTGGTTTATTCTGAATAAAAATTTTTGTGTCCTTTACCAGTATTAGATGAAAGAAAAAAGAAAAAAAAGAGAGAAAAAGGAGAAAAAGCCAGCACATTCATATGAGCTGCTGTAGAAGAGGTGGGATGAAATGGTGGTGGTGGGGATTCCCTCACTATCCACTGTGATCCAGACTCTACTTTAAAGAAGTATTTAAATAAATAAATAAGTAAATAAATAGATTTAATTTAAAGTAAAATTGAAAAATAAAATAAAAATTTATGTGAAGGTGATTCCCCATGGGCAGACTCGCCCCACCCCCATTTCTCCATTTTTTTCCACCCGCCCTACTCCCTGCTGGCTGGCTTCCAGTTGGGTTTGGCTGACAGTAGACACCAGTATTATGAGCAGGAGGAGAAGGAAAGAGACGCTTTTCTGTCTACGCCCTGGCTGATGAAGCATCTGGGGTTTAGCAGTGGCTGCAGCCAAGACACCCTGGTCTCCACGGTTCCCGCTCTCATGGGGCTCTCCTAACTTTTGCTTGTTCCCTGAGCCAATGGAGTCACTGTGGGTTATCCCTGAGGACAGTGGCTCAGGTTTCCTGCCGCCGATGGGATCTCTAGGCGCCATGCATTCCTTGCTGGCTCCCAGGGCCACACCACCGTCCATGGAGCAGCTCCTTCATTAACCTCTCATTTGAACCAGTCGAGTGAATCCAGTTTCCTACTGGGACCCCGCTGACCCAGTTACATACTGACCCCAGACTCTCTGGTCTGAAAAGCTGATAGCAGTTCAATTTCACCTGCTTAGTTCACGTGTTTGACCACAGCTTTTCACTAGGTGGTTTACTGCCCAGTGTTCAGCCCTTTTTTAATTGACTGGCTGCTTGATTCAGGTCAATGGAATAAACAATTAGAACCTATTCTGTGCTAGAAATAGATTTTAACTTTATATTTACTGATATATTTAACTCAACAGATATTTATTGAGAAGCTACTATGTGTCAGGCCCTGTATAAGTGCTAAAGACTCAGCAGTGAAGAAAACGCGTAATCACCCCTAACTTTCTGCACTTTCTCTGTGATTAGGGGCTAGCTGGATGAAAATCCCGTGATAACAGTGTTTCAATACTGGAAAGGTACTTTGAGCTTTTGGATAGCTCAGTTGGTAAAGAATATGCCTGCAATGCAGGAGATCCTGGTTCGATTCCTGGGTCAGAAAGATCCCCTGGAGAAGGGATAGGCTACCCACTCCAGTATTCTTGGGCTTCCCTTGTGGCTCAGCTGGTAAAGAATCTGCCTGCAATGTGGGAGACTTGAGTTCAATCCCTGGGTTGGGCAGATCCCCTGGAGAAGGAAAAGGCTACCCACTCCAGTATTTTGGCCTGGAGAATTCCATGGACTGTATAGCCCATGGAGTCGCAGAGTCAGACACAACTGAGCAACTTTCACTTTTCACTTGCAATCTAACTCCTTATCTGGTGTTTGAATGATCACTTACAATAGCTCACCAAGTATGCCCAGTCTCTGCTTGAAGACTGTTAGTTACTAGACACTGATCCCTGCTCAGATAGTTCATCACACTTTAGGCAAGCTAGTCTTTATTAAGGTTGTCTAATCATCAGAGTATTTTCTCACATGGAGAAGTTCTTCAAGGACCACTACAGGAAAACAAGACAGATCACACCTCACTTCCATCTTGAAGTTTGTTAATTATTTGAGATGCCATCAGGTCTCCCATTCATACTTGCCTCTTCATTCAAATATTTATTGAATAAGTGCCCTAAGTGATTCCTGGAGGCAGGGTTCAAGGGGTAGGGGTGGGGAGTTGCCCCTCATGCCGTGGGGAGCAGGGGACAGTGCTGAACCCCAGGAACACCTGCTTCACGTGTCTCAAGACCTTGCTTTCCTGCAGCTTCCACCCAAAGGTTTTCAGGATCTCGAAAAATCCTCATGCCACTTACCATTCTAAGAAATCCTGCAAAGACACCACGTTTAGAGAAAGCCTTTGGGAAAGAAATGTTCTTCTATATCAGGTTTTTAGATGCAGCAATAGCACTCTGTTCTACAGGGCACAGAGTGTGACCTGGGGACAGACACTGAGCCATCACATGGATCAATGTTCCTTCTACCTGAGACTGGATTCTGCAGAGAAGGTGTGCAGGGGCTGCGGCTATGAAAACACAGCTTGGTCCAAGGGGACCAAGCCTCATTTGGGGGGGAGGTCAGAGAAGGCTCCCTGTGAGAGGAGGGCATGAACTGACATTTGAAAGCTGAGAGGAAGGAAAAGTGGGGGAAGCCAAGCCGACAGACGAGACTGTCCCGGTCATTTTACTTTCCTTAAACGTAGATGGCTGGTGTACCTGGCATTACACCCACAGTGACCACTCGACCTAGATTTTTCTCTGGGCAATCTTGTTTGCAAATATCCTACTGCATACCACAGTTAATAACTATGTTTACTGGAACTCTGCCCCCTTATTAAGGAATCTTCTATTTCCTTCTCTACTCTGGGGTGACCCACCTTCTAATCTGCACACATCAGCCTCCCTCTTCAGGGCTTTTCCTTTACCCCCCTCCACACACTGGCAGAGCCACTTGGGCAGTAACCATGACTGTTCTTGTGCAACCACTTGGATGGGGCCCCTTAGAAGCTGTGGTTACAGTAAATCACAACTTAAATGTCCCTGCCTGGCATTTTCATCTAGGTATAATCAGATGAAAATGAACATCAAAGGAGGCCAAAGGGGAGAAGTGGTTGCAAAAGGACAGCTTGGAAGAGGGGCCACCCCACTCCACTGTGGTGCTACTTCTAGGGGGTTCAGGGACTGACCCTGCACNGATCTCGAAAAATCCTCATGCCACTTACCATTCTAAGAAATCCTGCAAAGACACCACGTTTAGAGAAAGCCTTTGGGAAAGAAATGTTCTTCTATATCAGGTTTTTAGATGCAGCAATAGCACTCTGTTCTACAGGGCACAGAGTGTGACCTGGGGACAGACACTGAGCCATCATATGGATCAATGTTCCTTCTACCTGAGACTGGATTCTGCAGAGAAGGTGTGCAGGGGCTGCGGCTATGAAAACACAGCTTGGTCCAAGGGGACCAAGCC
The DNA here is from genome assembly GCA_006410735.1 of Raphicerus campestris. NCBI lineage: Eukaryota > Metazoa > Chordata > Mammalia > Artiodactyla > Bovidae > Raphicerus > Raphicerus campestris. The sequence goes on along the minus strand of SJYW01003210.1, from coordinate 446,562 downwards.
TCATTTGGGGGGGAGGTCAGAGAAGGCTCCCTGTGAGAGGAGGGCATGAACTGACATTTGAAAGCTGAGAGGAAGGAAAAGTGGGGGAAGCCAAGCCAACAGACGAGACTGTCCCGGTCATTTTACTTTCCTTAAACGTAGATGGCTGGTGTACCTGGCATTACACCCACAGTGACCACTCGACCTAGATTTTTCTCTGGGCAATCTTGTTTGCAAATATCCTACTGCATACCACAGTTAATAACTATGTTTACTGGAACTCTGCCCCCTTATTAAGGAATCTTCTATTTCCTTCTCTACTCTGGGGTGACCCACCTTCTAATCTGCACACATCAGCCTCCCTCTTCAGGGCTTTTCCTTTACCCCCCTCCACACACTGGCAGAGCCACTTGGGCAGTAACCATGACTGTTCTTGTGCAACCACTTGGATGGGGCCCCTTAGAAGCTGTGGTTACAGTAAATCACAACTTAAATGTCCCTGCCTGGCATTTTCATCTAGGTATAATCAGATGAAAATGAACATCAAAGGAGGCCAAAGGGGAGAAGTGGTTGCAAAAGGACAGCTTGGAAGAGGGGCCACCCCACTCCACTGTGGTGCTACTTCTAGGGGGTTCAGGGACTGACCCTGCACAGGTGAGCCTTGAGTACAGCTGAGGACCACTTGTTCACCTATTCCAGGACACCCAAAGCCAGGGATGACTTCCTGGTACCACTGCAGCTCCACACATAAGACATCTGGTTAGGGATCTGCACATTCTTTTGTTCTGTTCTGTTCAGTTGCTAAGTGGTGTCTGAAGCTTTGAGGTCCCCTAGACTGCAGCAAGCTAGGCTTCCCTGTCCTTCCCTATCTCCCAGAGTTTGGCCCAATTCATGTCCATTGAGTTGGTGATGTTATCTAACCATCTCATCCTCAGCCACCCACTTCTCCTATTGCCTTCAAACTTTCCCAGCATTAGGGTCTTTTTCAATGAGTTGACTCTTTGCATCTGGTGGTCAAAGTATTGCAGCTTCAGCTTCAGCATCAGTCCTTCCAATGAATATTCAGTGTTGCTTTCCTTTAGGATTGACTTGTTTGATATCCTTGCTGTCCAAGGGACTCTCACAAGTCTTCTCCAGCACCACAATTCCAAAGCGTCAGTTCTTCAGCACTTAGCCTTCTTTATGGTTCAGTTCTCACATCTGTACATGACTACTGGAAAAACCTTAATTATATTTGTCATTGCTTTCAAGGAGCAAGCATCTTTTAATTTCATGGCTGCAGTGGATGCAGTCACCATCCACAGTGATTTTGAATATTAGGACAAAACAAAATGTAACCCCCAGTGAAATAAGCTGCTCTGATGTAGAGAACGGACATGTGAGCGCGAGAGGGGAAGAGAGCGGGACAAATTGGGAGATTAGGACTGACACAGATACACTACCATGTGTAAAACAGATAGCTAGTGGGGACCTGCTGTAGATCACAGGGAGCTCAGTTAGGTACTCTGGGATGGCCTAGATGGGTGGGATGGAAGTGGGGTGGGAGGGCGGTCCAAGAGGGAGGGGATATATGTATACACATAGTTGATCCACTTCACTGTACAGCAGAAACTTATAACACTGTAAAGCAACTATACTCCAATTAAAAGAAAATGAAGCTTCTTTGAGAATATTGAGGGGTTAGATATTCATAAGACTTGGTTACCATCCTAGTGAAGCCATAGTAAAAACTAGCTCCAAAGTTGAACTTTGTTCAGTCCAAACCATCATTCACCACTTGAAACATGACGCCTGGAAAGGGCACAGACATGGAGCTGGGATGTGTAGAAGGAAGCTTTCCTAGACAATTGGGTCCCCTTGGGCAAGTTACTCACGTCTTNATTTTCAAGGGGTCTGTTTAACTGATTCTTAAAGAAAGAATCCTAACAATATCTGAAATTGGGATTCAGCTCTGTTTTCAAGTAAACATCTCAGATTTTGTGTGGGGGCAGAGGATAGGGCTGGAGGTGAGAGATCTGAGGGTAATGAAAGATTTGGTGGCCCTGGGAGAGGTGGGGAAGGAAGTGAGGCCTCATAAATAACTACGCAGGCTGGCCTCCCTGTAACAGGGAAGAGCAAATCTGACTCCATATTGGATCCGTTTTTTTTACTTTAACCTTTGTATTCTATTATCACCACTTCCCTGGTGGCTCAGATGGTAAAGCATCTGTCTACAGTGCGGGAGACACGGGTTCGATCCCTGGGTTGGGAAGATCCCCTGGAGANTTCTCTGGTGACCCAGCAGTAAAGAGTCCACCTGCCAAGCAGGAGACAGGGGAGACCCAGGTTTGATCTTTGGGTTGGGAAGATCCCCTGGAAAAGGAAATGGCAACCCACTCCAGTATTCTTGCCTGGGAAATCCCATGGACAGAGGAGCCTGTCAGGCTACAGTCCATGGGGTTGCAAAATAGACAACACTTAGTGATTAAGTGACAACAACAAACGACAATGGGTGAAGCCATTTAGCCTCTTTTAAAGTGACAGGTAAACTCGAGACTTGGACACAAACCTTAACCCTGCCCAAACATGCATCATCTGTACAACCGCTTTAAGAGGATAAATGAGGAGCTTTAGAACTTTCTATATTGCCTGGCTTTGAATAATTGGATTTTGTTACATTTCTCCATATTGTGTTCACTATAAGTTAGTTTTCTTTTTCCTTGAGCATACTGTATTTTCTTATATATATATTTGGAACTATTAAAATGGAGTATTTCAATTAGCTGGAATAGGGTATTTGAATAATATATAGTCAGGTTATGGAGTCAAACCATTAATAAGCCAACAACTTCCTTAACTATCAACTATCTTTAAAAATGGATAGTAACACAAGGTAGTTCACAACTGACCTGCCAACATTTGCTCTTTATCTGAAATATAAAAAATAAAATAAAAATAACTAAAAATAAAAAAGAGAAAAAGCATCAGTAGCCCACCAGAAGAACAAACTGTCTTCAAAATTTCATAAGAAGCAGATTCTCCAGGTCTGTCAAAAAGGACTAGAACTACTTTTTTTTAACTTTTTATATTATATTGGGGTATACCCAGTTAACAATACTGTGATAGTTTATAGCAAAGGGATACTTATACATGTATCCATTTTCCTCTAAACCCCCCCACTCACCCCAACTCCCACCCAAGCTGCCGCATAACACTGAGCAGAGTTCCCTGTGCTACACAGTAGGTCCTTGTTTGTTATTAGCTTTAAACATAGCAGTGCGTCCATGTCAGTCCCCAACTCCCCAACTATCCCCTCCCCAATCCTTCCTCCTTGGTAACCCTAAGTTCAGAGAACTACTTTCTTGAGTGGTAACAACATGATGGCATTTCAGATTCTTCACCCTAAAAAAGCGTCTTTGGTATTAGCAAACAAAACACAGCATTTTCCCTTTGACGATCGGAGCTGTCTGTGTCAATCTCCCCCCACGGAGGCCAGCCCGAGTAAACAGATGTTTCAATGGGTGGAGAAGTCACACTGGCCTCCACTGGTACACAAAGAGCTGACAACCCCTGCTGGGGTCATCTGAATTCTAAATGACCAAGCAGAACTATTGTAGAAGGCTCCTCCCTTCTAGGGCCAGCCTTGGGCAAGATTTTGAAATATGAGGAAGCTTGTCCTGGACCACACTGGCCATCTCCCCATCCCTAGGCACCCTGACTTACATCCCAGTTGAATGTCCTGAAATCTCCCCACTCCCTGGTCCAATCCTGCCCACCCAGGACTCCTTCCTTCAAGGGCTGGGGCCCTAAGCTCAGGCCCCCTCAAAGATTCTGAGGATGCCGAGACATGGATCAAATAACCTGCCCAAGGCACACAGTTAGAGAGCTGGAGGCCTGATTCCAAGTTTGGTGTTCTTTCCATTACCTACAGCACATTAAATTGTTCTCTGGCCTAAGTGATTAAAAATGTACTATTTTATTCATATTTTTAAGCTCGAGAATTGACAAATTGTAATGATCTTTACTCTTTCAGAATCAAGTCATCATATACATTTTGTTTCATCTCCTGCAGGAATTTTTATTTATTTATTTTGTTGAGCTTTTTATTTTGTGTTGGGGTGTAGCCGACTTAACAGTGTGTAACAGTTTTAGGTGAACAGTGAAGGAACATAGCCACACACCTATATGTATCCATTCTCCCCCAAACTTCCTCCCATCCTGGAGGAATTTTTAAATGCTTTAAACTGTTAGGATATTAAAAGGATTTCTGATACTAACATGGTTCCCAAACAATCTTTAGCAAAATTTAGCACAGTTTATATGTACACACACACACACACACACATATAAAATTGGAACCTACCAAAATAATTAAAATATTTTTTTTCATTGGCCATAGCATAATTTTTGCATCTTTTCTTGGTAATTCAAAAGTAATTTTATTCTTGAAAATACAACAGTCTTATGGATCACAAGTAAAGAGACAGTCACTTTTGCAGCAGCTTCTAAGTTTGATTTCTGAAACATCACCCACATACTCCACCTCAACATACAAAGAATACTCACCTGAGACCTTTGTCCCTTGTACTGCACAGATGATTTCTTATATCCCTGGGACTTAAAAAGCATTTGTAAAATGATGCTCATGAATTGGTGATTTACTTTTCAAATCCTGGTTAGCTAAAGACTCTTTTTTGTGCATTGGCATACAGATGCTGTTGTTCAGAAACAAATCCACACAGAGAGGTCCAACGGAGCTGAGGAAAAACAGACCCTGGACTCAGCACTGGTGCTGCCCGAATTAAAGAGAGGTGTGTGTGCCTTGGTGTGATGTGTGTGTAACTAGATAGTCAAAGTGTTTAGTGCAAGATTAAGAAGTGTCTAAATTCCATCCTCTGATTTCAAATGAAAACTGCAGATTTTCCCCAGAGCTGGCAGCCTGCCATCACCACAGGGCTTAAAGCAGCTCAGGGCTTTGGGGAGAGGAGGGAAGAGACTTCACGCACGGAGCGCTTACCGCCTGCGGCATCACCTTCGGTCTCTGGGTTTTAGCCTGAATTCCACTGCCAGACACCCTAGACTTTCAACTTAAGCTAGCAAAGAAATAATTAAAAAGATATATGGGCTTTAAAAAATATTTACAGAAGAAAGACATTCTAAATTGTTCTCTGTGATCTGAATTCTCCCTCATCACAACCTTGATATATGGCAGAGGCACTGGACAGTATTTTAGGCTAATACTAGTTTTCTGCAGTCTTTGCATAACTTACACAAACATATCCCAGATTCATTTGACTGACTGTGAAAGTGGTCAAGAAAATGATAAAATAACATTTTTTTTTAAGGTGAAGGTTCTATATTTGAATTCTTTTTTTTTTATTTTTATTTTTTGGCTACACCATAGTGTGGCATGTGGGAATCTTAGTTCCCTGACCAGGGATCAAACAGGGTGCCCCCAGCATCGGGAGCACAGAATCTTAACCACTAGACTGCCAAAAAAGTCCCCTGAATTCTTATTTCAACATTTCTTCCACACTTTTTTCCACTCCACAGTGACTTCAATAAGCACCTTAGGTCACTTTACAGATATTCTTACACAAAATCTCCTCCATTCAAAAGGGTCACATTGTATTTTCATAAAAACTTCAACAGCCAGATAGAGTTTCTCATGGAAACTCTCAAGTTGGACATCTACAAAATAGCAGTCACGGATTTTGGTGCCTTTGTATTTGTTCAGCATTACAATGAACACTTGCTAGTCCTTAATAGAAGGACAAGGTCTCATCTGGTCCCTAAAACTCAAGTGTCCCCATTTCAAAGCTGGACAGTTTGAGGCTTAGGCAAGCTATGTGACAAGTTCAAAGTGACTCAGGTGGAAATCCAAGAGCCAGGATTTTGTGTTCTTAACCACTGCTTTGTACTTTAACATTTCAAGGAAAGGAGAATCAATGATCTTCTCTACAAGGAAGAAATACTTTCTGCAGTCTAGTATCCTGCTCTATAGATCAGAGCTATATTTCTAATGAATTCCTAACATTTCAACACTTAACATCCTTATTTCAAACTGAGATCACTAGAGGCAACTTAGCATCAACAAAACAAAAAATAAAAACATCAAAAAAAAAAAAAAAAAGAAAAGAAAACAAAACCCAAAGGCGGACCATGTGTTATATTGGCAGCTTTTAAGAAATTTTTCAAAAATGATCAAAGATGAAAAAATTACGTTTGTGAAAACATCAAGCTAAATCCAAGTCTGGAAGCATAAAGCATTGAGCAACTTCTTTGTAAAGAAAATGGAAACCAGGTCGATTTTTCAAGTAGGACAAATATTGTTCTTTGGAACGGAAACTTGTTGCTGAATCTCACCATGGAGCAAAAGGCTTATAAACTTTAGAAAAAATATAAAGTTCACATGGAAACAAAAACACAACAGAAACTTCAATATGGAGACCGACAGACGCTGCACGTCTTCCCAGTTATTTTCAAAGCCATTGTTGGCTATTCACATGTCCATGGAGAGGTAATCAAACACCAACAATTCTGGTATTCCAGGGGAAATGCTTATGCTCAAGCTTTTAAACTTTGTTTTTGTAAAATTTACAGAGACGATTAATGGAATTGATGACATACAAGACTGCTCCAGGAATGGAGTAGAAAACCTCTAAAAGATGAGAATCACTCAGTCACGAGGACCACATAGTAATATGTGTTTTTACTGTATACCAGGTAGGTACCATTTTTATGCTTTAAAAAAGTTAACTCATTTTTTTAGGGGAGAATGGATACATGTATATGTCTGGCTGAGCCCCTTTGCTGTCCACTTGTTGTTCAGTCACACATTCGTGTCTCTCTTGTGACCCCAAGGACTGTAGTCTGCCAGGCTCCTCTGTCCATGGGATCTTCCAGGCAAGAATACTTGAGTGGGATGCTATTTCCTCCTCCAGGGGATCTTCCTGACCCAGGGATTGACCCTGGGTCTCCAGCACTGCAAGCAGACTCTTTACCATCTGAGCCACCTGGGAAGCCCTGTTAACCAGCTATACACCAACAGAAAATAAAAAGTTTTTTAAAAGATGAGTCTTTTCTAGGGTTTCATATAAATTGAATTTGTATGTAATCCTTTGTGTCCAGTTTTATTCAGAAAAATAATTTTACAAGCCATTTGTACTGTATCAGTGGTTCTTTTGGTATTTCACTAAATTGAGGTATGGACATACCTCAATTTGTGCTTCCATTCACCTTCTGATGGACATTTATGTATAACAGTTTCCAGTTTGGAGCTAATCTGAATAAAGCTGCCATGAACCAAAAAAAAAAAAAAATTAACTCATTTAATTCTCATAACAATTCTAAAAGGTAGGTATTGCTATCCTATTTTGCACTTAAGAAAAATGAGGCACACAGGAGGGAAGTAGCTTTCAAAGTCATCTAACTGTGAAATGGTGTAACTGGTATATAAGCCAGACAGTCTGACTCTGAGGCTGAAACGTTTACTCCCTCTGCTGCACTAATTCCCTGCAGCTGAGCTCTGCATGTGAAGACAGGGATTGTCCCCACATAACTGGACTATTAGTGGGTAGGAAACAGACATAGCTGCCATGTTCCTTCTGCAAAGGCTCTTATATAGACTAGACTTGTGATACCTCTGTCTGATGGTTCACAGCCCAGTTCAAGAGTGAAAGCTCCTAGCTAAACTGTGGGGAACACATGGAAAGGTGAAGACGAGTGAAGCATCAAACATATACAAAGCGGTACCAATTTGGTGGGGATTGGCTTCTAAACTCTTGTTTGATATAGCCTTCATTTTTTAAAGTGTTATTTGCATCTTTTACCATTTCAGGTGGTAAAGCGTCTGCCTACAGTGCAGGAAACCCAGATTTAATCCCTGGGTTGGGAAGATCCTTTGGAGAAGGAAATGGCAACCCACCCCAGTATTATTGCCTGGAGAACCCCATGGACAGAGGAGCATGGTGGGCTACAGTCCGTGGGGTTGCAAANGTGTCTGCCTACAATGCAGGAAACCCAGATTTAATCCCTGGGTTGGGAAGATCCTTTGGAGAAGGAAATGGCAACCCACCCCAGTATTCTTGCCTGGAGAATCCCATGGACAGAGGAGCATGGTGGGCTACAGTCCGTGGGGTTGCAAAGAGTCGGATACGACTGAGTGACTTCACTCACTCACTCACTCACCATTGTACTCTGCCTCTCAAGCTGTCCCAAGCTCCCTAAGATCTTGACCTGGGCCATTCATGGTCCTATATCCCCCTCATGGCTTTTGCAAAGCAGATGTGGCTTCATGGAATGTGGCTGTGTGATTTACATGTTCTGCAGCCACCCCTCCCACAGAGGCTGAGCACCAAGCTGGCTCTTCGTGGAAGTGAGGCATGAAGATGTGTGCAGAGAAGGGGTGAGAAGGCAGCCAAATGTTAGAGAACAAAGCCTTGGCGGCTGGGAAGAGACAGACCTCACGGGGAGTGGTGGGATGATCCAAGGAAGTGCTGGACAATGACCAAATGGGGTAGTTACTGATGCAGGACCTCAGAGTCTATCCCAGGGAATTCAGAGACTCTTCCATAGCCAATTTGGATCACTGGCTCATGACACAGTGGAGAAAAAGAGCCTGCCAAGGGCTTTGTTTGCTGACATGAGAGCTTCCAAGTCCCAGAGTCAAAGAGATCAGAAAAAAAAGAGTCAAAGTTTAGAATCAGTTTCTGGGAACAGAGGAGACAGTGCTGAAGTCACACATTTTACTTAATAATATTTCCCTATTATAATGTGCTGCATAGGAGGCCACCAGTATGCAAATACATCTTCACACTCTTCTGACAAAGCAAGTAGAAGCATAAAGAATTACAGAGATAGTGAAGCANTTCCTTGGACTGCAAGGAGACCCAGCCACTCCATTCTGAAGGAGATCAGCTCTGGGATTTCTTTGGAAGGAATGATGCTAAAGCTGAAACTTTAGTACTTTGTCCACCTCATGTGAAGAGTTGACACATTGGAAAAGACTCTGATGCTGGGTGGGATTGGGGGCAGAAGGAGAAGGGGACGATCGAGGATGAGATGGCTGGATGGCATCACTGACTCAATGGACGTGAGTCTGAGTGAACTCCAGGAGTTGGTGATGGACAGGGAGGCCTGGCATGCTGCGATTCATGGGGTCGCAAAGAGTCAGACATGACTGAGCGACTGAACTGAACTGAACTGAACTGAACATAAGCTTCCATGTTCTTCTTCTTTTTTTTTAATGTTATTCTTTCCATACGTCTAACCCTCTCCTCCCCTTTCCCCATGTCCATAAGTCTAGTCTCTGTCTGTTTCTCCATTGGTTCCCTGAAAATAAATTCTTCAGTACCATTTTTCTAGATTCTGTATATATGCATTAGAATACAATATTTTTCTTTCTCTTTCTGACTCACTTCACTCTGTATAACAGGTTCCGGTTTCACCCACCTCATCAGAAGTGACTCAAATGCATTCCTTTTTATGGCTGAATAATATTCCATTGTGTATATGTACCACAACTTCTTTATCCATTCGTCTGTCCATGGACATTGAGGTTGCTTCCATGTGCTAGCTATTGTAAATAGTGCTGCATTGAACAATGGGATACATGTGTCTTTTTCAGTTTTGATTTCCTCAGGATATATGCCTAGGAGTGGGATTGCTGGGTCATATGGTGATTTTATTCCTAGTTTTTTTAAAGGAATCTCCATACTGTCTTCCATTGTGCCTATTAATTTACATTCCCACCAACAGTGCAAGAACATTCCTTTTTCTTCATACCTTCTCCAACATTTACTGTTTGTAGACTTTTTGATGAGGCCTGACTGGTGTGAGGTGACATCTCATTGCAGTTTTGATTTCCTTTTCTCTAATAATGAGTGATGTTGATCATGTGAGTTAAAAGACCCAGTCTTGATGCCCGCCCTCAGTTATTTCATTTGTGGATGGTGCCAGTGTTTTTACATCCTGAGTTNAAGGAATCTCCATACTGTCTTCCATTGTGCCTATTAATTTACATTCCCACCAACAGTGCAGGAGCATTCCTTTTTCTTCATACCTTCTCCAGCGTTTACTGTTTGTAGACTTTTTGATGAGGCCTGACTGGTGTGAGGTGACATCTCATTGTAGTTTTGATTTCCTTTTCTCTAATAATGAGTGATGTTGATCATCTGAGTTAAAAGACCCAGTCTTGATGCCCGCCCTCAGTTATTTCATTTGTGGATGGTGCCAGTGTTTTTACATCCTGAGTTTCACTTTGAATTCTTGCTACATAGATTTTCAGAGGTTTCCTTAACGTTTATGTTCTCAAACTGATATGGATCCAGGTTGTTCCTTGCATGAGTCCTATGGGATATGACCAAAGGGAATTTTAAAATGAGTTTGATTTCTTGTGTTGCTTCTGTAAATTAAGCTTATCTACTATATGAGTATGAGCTGAAGAAATGATGCTTTTGAACTGTGGTGCTGGAGAAGACTCTTGAGAGTCCCTTGGACAGCATGGTGATCAAAACAGTCAATCCTAAAGGAAATCAACCCTGAATATTTGTTGGAAGGACTGATGCTGAAGCCAAAGCTCCAATACTTTGGCCACCTGATGTGAAGAGCCGACTCACTGGAAAAGACCTGATGCTGGGAAAGCTTGAGGGCAGGAGGAGAAGGGCATGACAGAGGATGAGATGACTGGATGGCATCATTGATTTGATGGGCATGAATTTGAGCAAACTCCAGGAGATAGTGAAGCCTGGTTTAATGCAGTCTATGAGATCACAAAGAGTCAGGCATGACTGAGTAATTGTACAATAACAACGATATTTTATTTTTGTAACAACTCATACAATAACAACAATTGTATGAGTACTTGAAACTTGGAGATATCTATGGATTGATCATTGATATATACGTAGACATACGTATAGCTATTGTTTTTTTTTTTTTTAGTCCATGCTGTTTTCAAAGTGGAATGTTTAAGACAGGTATGAGATGACTGGATGTTGATGTACTGCCAAATCCTGCACTTTAACAAGGCCCTAACGCCTTTCCCACTGTCACAGCAATGATCAGTGGCTTAGAATGCCTCCTGAATTCCTGACCAGCTGCCAAAACAAGTGCTTAAGTAAATGTTTCCTGATGTCTGGTGACCATCAGTGTCCCTCTTATCCAATGGTTATGAGCTGAGATTTGAAAGATGTAACTGTTTGTACTGCAGTGAAATCTATGAAGCTTTGTTGCTGTGGTCCGCTGGATGAGGGAGAGCAAGTAAAGCCTTTCAGAGGACGGATGCACTCATCTTTACATCTGTTTCCTTAGAGACCACAGTGGGTCTCTGAACTGCCTGATGACTCTCATGGCAGCATCATGCAAGTTCCAGGAAGAGACATGCCCTGTTCTAAGATCCCCCCACGCTTGGAACCCTCCAGTAGAATCCTAAGACTGTTGGATACCATATCTCTGAATAACAATGTGAGCCCTGGTAAGCTGGATGTAGCGGAGCCTATCTCAGACTTCCCCCAGTTCTCTAAAGCTCTGTGTGTGTGTCACCAGGGGTGGTGCCTGGTCCAAGATTGCATGTTTCTTGTTATGGTGTCTGATCTGCAGGAATACAAGTCTTAAACCTCAGTCAGTTCAGTTCAGTTGTTCAGTTGTGTCCAACTCTTTGCAACCCCATGGACCGTAGCACATCAGGCCTTGCTGTCCATCACCAACTCCTGGAGTTTACCCAAACTCATGTCCATTGAGTCAGTGATGCCATTCAACCATCTCATCCTCTGTCGTCCCCTTCTCCTCCCGCCTTCAATCTTTCCCAGCATTAGGGTCTTTTCAAATGAGTCAGCTCTTCACATCAGATGGCCAAAGTATTAGAGTTTCAGCTTCAAGATCAGTTCTTCCAATGAACACTCAGGACTGATCTGCTTTAGGATGCACTGGTTGGATCGCTTTGCAGTCCAAGGGACTCTCAAGAGTCTTCACCAGCACCGCAGTTCAAAACCATCAATTCTTCAGCACTCAGCTTTCTTTATAGTCCAACTCTCACATCCATACATGACTACTAGAAAAACATGGCCTTGAGTAGACGGACCTGTGCTGGCAAAGTAATGTCTCTGCTAGGTTGTCTAGGTTGGTCATAACTTACCTTCCAAGGAGTAAGTGTTTTTTAATTTCATGGCTGCAGTCACCATCTGAAGTGATTTTGGAGCCCCCCCAAAATAAAATCTGCCACTGTTTCCACTGTTTCTCCATCTATTTGCCATGAAGTGATGGGACCAGATGCCATGATCTTAGTTTTCTGAATGTTGAGCTTTAAACCAGCTTTTTCACTCTCCCCTTTCACTTTCATCAAGAGTCTCTTTAGTTCCTCTTCACTTTCTGCTATAAGGGTGGTATCAATCTGCGTATCTGAGGTTATTGATATTTCTCCTGGAAATCTCGATTCCAGCTTGAGCTTCCTCCAGTCCAGAATTTCTCA
>SJYW01003210.1:408799-423047 GCA_006410735.1 Raphicerus campestris | reverse complement strand
ATAAGGGTGGTATCAATCTGCGTATCTGAGGTTATTGATATTTCTCCTGGAAATCTCGATTCCAGCTTGAGCTTCCTCCAGTCCAGAATTTCTCACGATGTACTCTGCATAGAAGTTAAATAAGATGAGATGAATGCAATTGTGTGGTAGTTTGAGCATTCTTTGGCATTGCCTTTCTTAGGGATTGGAATGAAAACGGACCTTTTCCAGTCCTGTGGCCACTGCTGAGTTTTCCAAATTTGCTGGCATATTGAGTGCAGCACTTTCACAGCATCATCTTTTAGGATATGAAACCTAGACACTTGTAAAACTTTATTTTCCCAGAGACTGAAAGGAGAGCTAGCATTAAAGGGTGAGACCACCCTTTAATGGCCTAGCATTAAAGTTAGACCACTTATAAGCTTGTTAGTACAGCAGCATGATAGTCAATGGATAAGTGGCTACAGGTTTTGATTGGGGCCTACCTGCTCATTTCATGCAGGCTGTGTAGAGCCATTCTCAGTACAAGTGGTCCTCTGTTACCGAGTCCAAGCTCGCTCTACTCACTGCTCAGTAGGCCAATAAATCCCAGAGACTGAGGTGTTGAGACAAGGAAAAATGAGTTTATTCAGAAAGCTGGCTGACCGAGAAGATGGGACATTAGTGTTTCCAAATAACCATATTGTTGGGGCCTGAATGCCGTATTCTTTTATGGATCAGAGTTGGAGGAGGTGAGGAAACAAAGTAAAAAGGTCACTTAATTCTTGCAAATCTCTCCTAGAATGGGGAGCCTCGGGCAGGGGGACGTGTTCGTTTCACTTCCTCACAGTCCTCTACAGGTGGGCAGGCTCAGGTAATCTCCCTAACAACCAAAGGGGCAAGATAAGGGTAAAAGTCACAGAAGCAGATCCAGTATGAATTCAGAATTACCCCTTACATCTCCACTGTTTCAGCACTGTTCTGAATGAGGGTTTGTCCTCATTTTGTTCAGTGCGAGGAATTTCACATTTTTGCTCTAAAGAGAACCATTTATCCCTGTTCCATTTCCTGTTAGGAAAAGACTGACTGTTGATGTCTGCTAGGGGTACTGAGGAGGGATGGAGTGTGGTGGTGTAATTAATAATCTAAACTGGATGATACTATATTTTAAAGTTACATTAAAGTTTAAAGTTATAGGGCTTCCCTCATAGCTCAGCTGGTAAAGAATCTGCCTGCAGTGCAGGAGACCCTGATTTGATTCCTGGGTCAGGAAGATCCCCTGGAGAATGGATAGGCTAACCACACCAGTGTTCTTGGGCTTCCCTGGTGTCTCGGGTGGTAAAGAATCTGCCTGCAATGCGGGAGACCTGGGTTTGATCCCTGGGTTGGGAAAATCCCTTGGAGGAGGTCCTGGCAAAAGACTCCAGTGTTCTTGCCTGGAGAATTCCATGGACAGAGGAGCCTAGTGGGCTACAGTCTATGGGGTCACAAAGAGTTGGACATGACTGAGCAGTTAAGCACAGTCCAAGGAACTCTCGAGTCTTCTTCAACACCACAGTTTGAAAGCATTGATTCTTTGGCGCTCAGCTTTCTTTATAGTCCAACTCTCACATCCATACATGACTACTGGGAAAACTATATCTTTGAGTATATGGACCTTTGTCAGCAAAGTAATGTCTCTGCTTTTTAACACACTGTCTAGGTTGGTCATAGCTTTTCTTCCAAGAAGCAAGCATTTTTAAATTTCATGGCTGCAGTCACCATCTGCAGTGATTTTGGAGCCCCAAGAAAATAAAGTTTGTCACTGTTTCCATTGTTTCCCCATCTATTTGCCATGAAGTGATGGGACTGGATGCCATGATCTTCATTTTTTGAACACTGAGTTTTAAGCCAGCTTTTTCACTCTCTTCTTTCACCTTCATCAAAAGGCTCTTTAGTTCTCTTAGCTTTCCACCATAAGTGTGATGTCATCTGCATATCTGAGGTTACTGATACTTCTTCCAGCAATCTTGATTCTGGCTTGTGCTTTATCCTGCTTGACATTTCACATGATGTACTCTGTATGTAAGTTAAATAAAGAGGGTGACAGCATGCAGCCTTGACATACTCCTTTCCCAATTTTGAACCAGTCCATTGTTCCATGTTCAGTTCTAGCTGTTGCTTCTTGACCTGCATACAGGTTTCTCAGGAGGTAGGAAAGGTGGTGTGGTATTCCCATCTCTTAAAAAATTTTTTTAAAAATGTATTTATTTATTTTAACTGGAGGCTAATTACTTTACAACATTGTAGTGATTTTGCCATACGTTGACATGAATCAGCCATGGGTGTACATGTGTCCCCCATCCCATCCCTCAGGGTCATCCCAGTGCACCAGCCCTGAGTACCCTGTATCATGCATCAAACCTGGACTGGTGATCTATTTCACATATTATAATATACGTGTTTCAGTGCTATTCTCTCAAATCATCCCACCCTCGCCTTCTCCCACAGAGTCCAAAAGTCTGTTATTTACATCTGTGTCTCTTTTNTCCAAATCGTAGAAAAACTTTGGTATCATGGCAGATGGAGGGAATGTAGAAACGAAGGATAGGGACATGAAATGGCCTGAGAGCAGGAAGCTGTCATCTCTGATCTCTGCTCCTGACCTCAGGAAGAGTTCAGATACACATCTGAGGCACAGGGTGGGGTCACTCTGGGGAGGCACAGTAGTTGCTGAGAGGGCCCAGTCCTGTGTCCTTCCCGCTTCCTCACTGGAGCAGGGACTCCCTCTGCCCTGGACAGCTCCCTCCCCTCCACCACCGAGGGCCCAGCTGGGATCTGCTGGGAGAGGCACTCAGGAAACACTACCTGCCCTTCAGGGAAAAGAGCAAAGAGGCAGTCAGCAGTCTCTCAGTTCCTGTGACTCCGAGAGTCACAAAGACAGCTGAACCCGCCTTTTTCTGGGGACAGCCCCCTGGCAGTGGGATGACCTCAGGGAAGGACATCAGGGGAGCCAGGTGCTCAAGCCTGGGGTCCGGTCTTAGCCGAGAGGGAGGGGTCTTGAGGATGGCCCAGTGTCACTCGGAATTCCTCAGGGGACAGAGTCAGGAGGCAGGAGCACAGTGTGTGTTTACTCTGAATCATCTGTTGGTGGAACGCTGTCCCAGTCGTAGGAGGCTGGGTGGGCTGGGAATGCAGGCTGGTAGGGATTCCAGGAACCCATCAGGTTGAGCAGAAGCTGCCTGGCCTCATCCTCAGGGTGAGGTGGTGGAGGTAACGTTGATGCTGAAAGCAAGTGATCAGCTCTCTGAAGGGCCACTAACGCCCCTGGATGGAGCTCTTCTCTGGGGCTCGATCATCAGTTCTGCCACGTATCCGAGATCCCCACAGACAGCAGCCACCCGTCCCCAGCGGGCCAATCAGAAGTCCAGGGCGGGAGACACAGGGGCCAGGGCCGGAAGGACAGCAAACTGCTCCACCTCAGGCCCTGGTCCCTGCACAGCTGCTGTCAGTCCCTGGTGAGACGGGGACCTGTGAGAAAGGCAGGACACGGAGCCAGCGGATACCTGAAATAACACTCCCCACGCGCCAGCCCTGAGCCCTCCACGTCCAAGGCGGTATACGGCTGGCTCCTCTGATCTCAGACAATCCTCACGCTCACAGTCACAGCGCTTGTCCCCCTCTGGGGCATCCATCTGTCCCACTCAACCAGGTGCCTCAAATCCAGTGCGTATCAGAAACATTGTATGAAATACAGATTTCCGGGGCTCACCCTGAAAGGACTGCTCTCCCAGGTCTAAAACTGCCTGGGAGCCTGCATTTTCCCTAGCTCTCCCTGCCAGCCTGAAATGGATGAAGGAAGGTCTGAAGAAATAAACTTACTTGACCTAGCAGCCTGGATGGATGAAGGAAGGTCTGAAGAAATAAACTTACTTGGATGTGGGCTTTTTTTTTTTTTTTAAATTAATCAACTGCTTTGCTTTGGCCATGTCCTGCATCGTGTGGGATCTAGTTCCTCAACCAGGGATGAAACCCACGCCCTGTGCACTGGGAGCACCGAGTCCTGTCCACTGGACCGCCAGGGAAGTCCTAAATGCAGGCTTCCCGAAGTCTGGGACCTTCATTACCTGGGTGACAGCAGGGGAGCCAGGTGTGTGACCAGCTCGCAGTGTGCTGGATATGGTAAGCCAACGCTCACCCCTCGCCTCCACACGCATCGGGCTGCCTGGCCCCCTCATCCTCCCGAGAAGCCCCCTTGCTTCTTCTACTCCCAAAGCCACCCTGGCTGCAGCCGCCGCCACCGCACACTGCCTTGTCTTTTCTCCGCCTCAAGGCCCCTGAGAATCCCCACACTCCGCTCGCCTGGGGTGTTCTGGCCCAGATCACGACTGGCCCAGGCAGCAGCTTCCTATCCCATTCACCCCCACCTCGACACACAAAACCAAGCTGAAAACCTCTCCACCTTCGCTTCAGATGTCTGAGGCCCCGGGTACCACTGTCAAGGGGTCCATGTGGACTCAAGCTTTCGCCACAGCTCGGAACTCTCTGTCATCCTTAGTTTGCTGGTGGAAGCAGGTGGACGCTCAGGAGCCAAGGTTTTCCCCGACAGGAAGCTGTGCAATGACCAGGACTTCTGTGGGAAACGTGGTCAGGAAGAGGAAGAAGAGTAACTTCCTGCCTGTGGAGGGCAACCCCACCCTTCCCAGGCCCTACACATCCACTTCCTGCGAGAGACCCGCCAGAGGCCACGGGCGCACCCGCCAGGAAGTGACGGACAACTCGAGCCCATGAGGTCATCTCCCCCCATCAGACTTATTATAAGACACCCTCCCCCTCCACTCCTGAGAAGGGGCGCCCCGGGGAAGGAAACACACTTTTTCTTTAGACAGCAGATCTGGAAACCCAGAGTCATGTTGAAGGCTCCGGAGAAGCCAATATACGTCTCATGATAAACTTCAGCTCACGGATATTTGCTTCTAATTTCCTATGGTGTCCATGAGCTACCAACTATTTTCTAAATTTCAGAAACACCAGTACCATCCCCATCCACCGAACCGGCCACATGCTTCTTCCTAACGTCTCAGGACCTGGTTCTGGTCACACAGAGGGCTCTTGGCAACTGCTGATTGTGTAAAGGCACGACAAGCTGTGATGATATGGCTGTCAGCTACTAAAATGTGCACTGAGCGACCAGAACCAAGAATAGCTTCCATCTCTGTAGCAAATATATGTTGTTGTTGTTCAGCTGCTAAGTTGTGTCTGACTCTTTGCAAGCAAATATATGACCCCTCACTATTCTTTCAAGAAGGAGCTGCTGGGCAGAGGGCTGTCTATGTGGAAAATTTCTTCCATTTGAGTGGGGCTCCAAGAGCTGCTGGTCTCTCTCTGACTCCTCACACACATTTCTCTTGGGGACAGGAAGCAGGAATTAGATTTTAATTCTTCTGGCAGAGGGCTACCTACTCACAGGTGGCACCGGTTTTGCTTTACTGGCAGGAAAGCTCCGCTTCTATGTGGGGAGGGTTGTCCCTGTTCAGCCCACTGGCGGGAAGGCTTTTGATGCTGAGTTTAGTATCGGGATGCTCACCTGCTCACAGGTGTAAGACACAATTTCCAACACTGGTTTTATTGGTAATAAAGGTGGAGGTTTAGTCTCTATCTGCCTTGCTCCTTTGTTTCAAATTCCAAATTGGTTCAGAACTTGGATGGAAGGAGAAGGTCTTGTCTTTTTCCTCCAAGTCCCAACATCTAGGGGGTTGGCTCTAGGACGTGGAATTTGGGAAACAAAATAACTCCTGAAGACTGATGCTTCTGGCAGATGCTATACAAAGTATGGGCCACTGGTATTTACCTGCAATTTACGGCAAACTGTTTTGTGCCAGTGTTGGTTCTTATGGGCATGCCATTGGCTTCTGGGTGATCTGGTGAGCAGCTTTGAGCCTCATCTCATATGCAGTGTTCTATCCTCATTTCTTATCTCTAAGTGATAACAACTAGCTAGGCTGAATGGCTCTGAATTGATGCTGTACTCAGATCCACCAAGCACTACAATATAATCCCCTGTGCAATATATACAGTCTGCAGCATCATAGAGGTCACATACAGGGGAAAAAAATTCAGCGCATGTTGCTAATTATCAGCTGCTAATGCTGATAACCCTTCAAAAACGTATTTGTGAATTCACATAGAATTTGGATTCTCATATACACAAGCAAGTCTTGCTGTTTAGACATGTTAATTAGCTGTCCAAGGCATCTCTTCTCTATCCGCCCTAAGAGTAGAAAGACTTGCTCAGACGTGCCCATCCAAGAAGTTGTTCCCTTGACTCTCTCTGTGTCCTCCTCCTGCTTTAGGTCCCTCCTCCTCAGCAGTTAGGGTTAGTAGAAAAAAATCACAAATGAGTTATCTGTGCTTCTCTTCATTTCTTCCNAAAAAAAAAAAAAAAAGAATTGATTCCGATGACCTAATTCTTTTCCATCTCCTGGTGAGCTAGTTGGAATTGCCTCAGTCTGAGAAGGTGGGACCTGTGTGTTGGGCATAGAGTACACTGCTCACCTATGCCCCCTACTGGTCAAGATTCCAGGTGCACATCGGTTAGAGACCATGCTTGCCTTAAACCTGGGGAGGGGCGGGGGTGTCAGGCAGCAGAAAATTCTAGGATCCCTTGGTACACTATATTCACTCAGCCTGATTTAATTGTAGGCAGGCTGGGTCTTGTGACATTATTTTCTGTCCTTATGACTGCTATGGATTACACATATAGAGATGGAATGACCCATTCCCTGACTTTACCCTTCTTCTCTTCCCCAGCTACACTTTATCTGATAAGATCAAGGTTGTTTTTGCAGGAAGCAGGCAAATTCCCCAAATCCCTCCACAATCATCCCAATACTTTTTAAAAAAGCCTCCAGTGTACTAAAAAGCAGTAGCGCTTTGGGGATACATATTTAATACATTCATTTATTTGAACTTTCCCTCATTTGCTAATTATTTTGACTTTTCCAAATCGTAGAAAAACTTTGGTATCATGGCAGATGGAGGGAATGTAGAAACGAAGGACAGGGACATGACATGGCCTGAGAGCAGGAAGCTGTCATCTCTGATCTCTGCTCCTGACCTCAGGAAGAGTTCAGATACACATCTGAGGCACAGGGTGGGGTCACTCTGGGGAGGCACAGTGGTTGCTGAGAGGGCCCAGTCCTGTGTCCTCCCCGCTTCCTCACTGGAGCAGTGACTCCCTCTGCCCTGGACAGCTCCCTCCCCTCCACCACTGAGGGCCCAGCTGGGATCTGCTGGGAGAGGCACTCAGGAAACACTACCTGCCCTTCAGGGAAAAGAGCAAAGAGGACGTCAGCAGTCTCTCAGTTCCTGTGACCCCCAGAGTCACAAAGACAGCTGAACCCGCCTTTTTCTGGGGACAGCCCCCTGGCAGTGGGATGACCTCAGGGAAGGACATCAGGGGAGCCAGGTGCTCAAGCCTGGGGTCCGGTCTTAGCCGAGAGGGAGGGGTCTTGAGGATGGCCCAGTGTCACTCGGAATTCCTCAGGGGACAGAGTCAGGAGGCAGGAGCACAGTGTGTGTTTACTCTGAATCATCTGTTGGTGGAACGCTGTCCCAGTCGTAGGAGGCTGGGTGGGCTGGGAATGCAGGCTGGTAGGGATTCCAGGAACCCATCAGGTTGAGCAGAAGCTGCCTGGCCTCATCCTCAGGGTGAGGTGGTGGAGGTAACGTTGATGCTGAAAGCAAGTGATCAGCTCTCTGAAGGGCCACTAACGCCCCTGGATGGAGCTCTTCTCTGGGGCTCGATCATCAGTTCTGCCACGTATCCGAGATCCCCACAGACAGCAGCCACCCGTCCCCAGCGGGCCAATCAGAAGTCCAGGGCGGGAGACACAGGGGCCAGGGCCGGAAGGACAGCAAACTGCTCCACCTCAGGCCCTGGTCCCTGCACAGCTGCTGTCAGTCCCTGGTGAGACGGGGACCTGTGAGAAAGGCAGGACACGGAGCCAGCGGATACCTGAAATAACACTCCCCACGCGCCAGCCCTGAGCCCTCCACGTCCAAGGCGGTATACGGCTGGCTCCTCTGATCTCAGACAATCCTCACGCTCACAGTCACAGCGCTTGTCCCCCTCTGGGGCATCCATCTGTCCCACTCAACCAGGTGCCTCAAATCCAGTGCGTATCAGAAACATTGTATGAAATACAGATTTCCGGGGCTCACCCTGAAAGGACTGCTCTCCCAGGTCTAAAACTGCCTGGGAGCCTGCATTTTCCCTAGCTCTCCCTGCCAGCCTGAAATGGATGAAGGAAGGTCTGAAGAAATAAACTTACTTGACCTAGCAGCCTGGATGGATGAAGGAAGGTCTGAAGAAATAAACTTACTTGGATGTGGGCTTTTTTTTTTTTTTTAAATTAATCAACTGCTTTGCTTTGGCCATGTCCTGCATCGTGTGGGATCTAGTTCCTCAACCAGGGATGAAACCCACGCCCTGTGCACTGGGAGCACCGAGTCCTGTCCACTGGACCGCCAGGGAAGTCCTAAATGCAGGCTTCCCGAAGTCTGGGACCTTCATTACCTGGGTGACAGCAGGGGAGCCAGGTGTGTGACCAGCTCGCAGTGTGCTGGATATGGTAAGCCAACGCTCACCCCTCGCCTCCACACGCATCGGGCTGCCTGGCCCCCTCATCCTCCCGAGAAGCCCCCTTGCTTCTTCTACTCCCAAAGCCACCCTGGCTGTAGCCGCCGCCACCGCACACTGCCTTGTCTTTTCTCCGCCTCAAGGCCCCTGAGAATCCCCACACTCCGCTCGCCTAGGGTGTTCTGGCCCAGATCACGACTGGCCCAGGCAGCAGCTTCCTATCCCATTCACCCCCACCTCGACACACAAAACCAAGCTGAAAACCTCTCCACCTTCGCTTCAGATGTCTGAGGCCCCGGGTACCACTGTCAAGGGGTCCATGTGGACTCAAGCTTTCGCCACAGCTCGGAACTCTCTGTCATCCTTAGTTTGCTGGTGGAAGCAGGTGGACGCTCAGGAGCCAAGGTTTTCCCCGACAGGAAGCTGTGCAATGACCAGGACTTCTGTGGGAAACGTGGTCAGGAAGAGGAAGAAGAGTAACTTCCTGCCTGTGGAGGGCAACCCCACCCTTCCCAGGCCCTACACATCCACTTCCTGCGAGAGACCTGCCAGAGGCCACGGGCGCACCCGCCAGGAAGTGACGGACAACTCGAGCCCATGAGGTCATCTCCCCCCATCAGACTTATTATAAGACACCCTCCCCCTCCACTCCTGAGAAGGGGCGCCCCGGGGAAGGAAACACACTTTTTCTTTAGACAGCAGATCTGGAAACCCAGAGTCATGTTGAAGGCTCCGGAGAAGCCAATATACGTCTCATGATAAACTTCAGCTCACGGATATTTGCTTCTAATTTCCTATGGTGTCCATGAGCTACCAACTATTTTCTAAATTTCAGAAACACCAGTACCATCCCCATCCACCGAACCGGCCACATGCTTCTTCCTAACGTCTCAGGACCTGGTTCTGGTCACACAGAGGGCTCTTGGCAACTGCTGATTATGTAAAGGCACGACAAGCTGTGATGATATGGCTGTCAGCTACTAAAATGTGCACTGAGCGACCAGAACCAAGAATAGCTTCCATCTCTGTAGCAAATATATGTTGTTGTTGTTCAGCTGCTAAGTTGTGTCTGACTCTTTGCAAGCAAATATATGACCCCTCACTATTCTTTCAAGAAGGAGCTGCTGGGCAGAGGGCTGTCTATGTGGAAAATTTCTTCCATTTGAGTGGGGCTCCAAGAGCTGCTGGTCTCTCTCTGACTCCTCACACACATTTCTCTTGGGGACAGGAAGCAGGAATTCGATTTTAATTCTTCTGGCAGAGGGCTACCTACTCACAGGTGGCACCGGTTTTGCTTTACTGGCAGGAAAGCTCCGCTTCTATGTGGGGAGGGTTGTCCCTGTTCAGCCCACTGGCGGGAAGGCTTTTGATGCTGAGTTTAGTATCGGGATGCTCACCTGCTCACAGGTGTAAGACACAATTTCCAACACTGGTTTTATTGGTAATAAAGGTGGAGGTTTAGTCTCTATCTGCCTTGCTCCTTTGTTTCAAATTCCAAATTGGTTCAGAACTTGGATGGAAGGAGAAGGTCTTGTCTTTTTCCTCCAAGTCCCAACATCTAGGGGGTTGGCTCTAGGACGTGGAATTTGGGAAACAAAATAACTCCTGAAGACTGATGCTTCTGGCAGATGCTATACAAAGTATGGGCCACTGGTATTTACCTGCAATTTACGGCAAACTGTTTTGTGCCAGTGTTGGTTCTTATGGGCATGCCATTGGCTTCTGGGTGATCTGGTGAGCAGCTTTGAGCCTCATCTCATATGCAGTGTTCTATCCTCATTTCTTATCTCTAAGTGATAACAACTAGCTAGGCTGAATGGCTCTGAATTGATGCTGTACTCAGATCCACCAAGCACTACAATATAATCCCCTGTGCAATATATACAGTCTGCAGCATCATAGAGGTCACATACAGGGGAAAAAAATTCAGCGCATGTTGCTAATTATCAGCTGCTAATGCTGATAACCCTTCAAAAACGTATTTGTGAATTCACATAGAATTTGGATTCTCATATACACAAGCAAGTCTTGCTGTTTAGACATGTTAATTAGCTGTCCAAGGCATCTCTTCTCTATCCGCCCTAAGAGTAGAAAGACTTGCTCAGACGTGCCCATCCAAGAAGTTGTTCCCTTGACTCTCTCTGTGTCCTCCTCCTGCTTTAGGTCCCTCCTCCTCAGCAGTTAGGGTTAGTAGAAAAAAATCACAAATGAGTTATCTGTGCTTCTCTTCATTTCTTCCCCAACTCAGTCCAATCCAGTTTTCCCCTGACCCTCTCCAACCACCCAAACAGCTCTGTGTAGTATTATGCTTCCTAATCCCACTGGTATTTATGTCTTTTTCTCCTATAACTTGTTGGCAGCACCTGACACTTTTGACACTTTTGACTCCTTTCTTCTTGAAGCTCTATATTCCCCTGGGGACCTCAGTTTCTTATAATCCTGTTTTTCCTTCCACCTATACTGACAACCCTTTTCAGTTTCCTTTGCAGGACCATCCAATCACTGATTTTTACCTGTGGCCCACACACCTGAGCAATAGACCAGTACATCTAAGTGACTATTTGATATCTTAGATTTGAAATTTCACAGGAAAGTGAATGTTACTCCCATTTGACGGATATACCAGCCAGAAATTCTGGAATCATCTTTTCCACTTTTACTCCAGAAAGTCAAATTATTACTACCTCCATTTTTTTTTTTCTTAGAATTTGCCTGCAGTGAAGGAGTCATAGGAGATGCAGGTTTGATCACTGGGTTGGAAAGATCCCCTGGAGAAGGGCATGGAAACTCACTCCAATATTCTTGCCTGGAGAATCCCATGGACAGAGGAGCCTGGTGGGCTACAGTCCACAGGGTTGCGAAGAGTCGATCACACACAAAGCAACTGCGCACGCATGCACAACTCTGTCTCAAACGGCACTTACTGTCCTCTGTCTTTAGCCTGCTCATCTATCATTTGTACTAACAGAATGTCCCTCATGGAGAGGGTAGGGCTGTTGCGCTGCTGCTGCTAAGTCGCTTCAGTCGTGTCCNTTGCCTGGAGAATCCCATGGACAGAGGAGCCTGGTGGGCTACAGTCCACAGGGTTGCGAAGAGTCGATCACAAACAAAGCAACTGCGCACGCATGCACAACTCTGTCTCAAACAGCACTTACTGTCCTCTGTCTTTAGCCTGCTCATCTATCATTTGTACTAACAGAATATCCCTCATGGAGAGGGTAGAGCTGTTGCGCTGCTGCTGCTAAGTTGCTTCAGTCGTGTCTGACTCTGTGCGACCCCATAGATGGCGGCCCACCAGGCTCCTCTGTCCACAGGATTCTCCAGGCAAGAACCCTGGAGTGGGCTGCCGTTTCCTTCTCCACTGTTGCACTGCAAACTTTTAAAATTGTAAATCTGATGTCACCCCACCCGTATCCCTTCAACTGAAAACTCTCCCGTGCTCTTTCCTGTCTTCAAGGACAATGACCAAACCTTTGACACAGCCTCCAGCACTCTGCCTCCTTACTCGTCTCACGGGCCTCTGTACCCCTCCAGTCTCATTGCTCTTCTCTGAGTTTCTCTAGGGGCTCCTGCTCTCTTCACGTTGGGTTTCTGCCATAGCGATCTCCCCCCTAGCTACTCCTGCTCTGTCAGAGCTCTCTTCAAGGACCACCTCCTCAAGGCAATGCCTGTATATTTTTCCCTTTCTTGAGTTTATAATTTGCAATGAATATTTGGTTTATAGTCATCTCTGTCACTAGTCTATTCTGTAATACTGATGAGGGAGGGGGCATGTGTTTTTTGCCCATATCAAATCCCCAGAGCCTGGAATAGTGCCTGGAACATAGTACATATTCAACAGCATCTGTGGGATGAATGAATGAACAACTAGCGTATCCTGGGGACTTTGGTATAATGAGCGTGCACGATACGTCTATCACAGTTTTTGTAATGTTTAAAAACATGCTACTGTTATAATTAGATGCTAAGATCTGATTTTAAAAGTAGCTGGTAGTTATAAAAACATTCCCAGGGGAAAGTATGATCTACTTTATGACACCTACTTTATTATATGGATTCTTCAAAGAGAGCATTATGGTGAAAGGTGGGCTCCTGGTATTGATCTCCTATTTAGATTTAAGATTCACATCTTCTGTGCCCCTAGAAATCCTACCAATATTTCTGAATATAGCCATAAGGCTCAAGAAGTTTAACAAATGACTAAGCATCTCCTTGCAGCTTAGTATTCATTCCAAGATTAAAACCTAGGTGAAAATATATTAAAAACTGCTAAATGCGCATTTTATTAAAAACACAACAACCAGCATAAAGAAAAGGCAATGGAGCCTTCTCATGCCAAACACTTAATATATAGCAAAAGTGATTTCCACATTTATTTTCTCATCTACATCAAAGTAAAGTGAGGCTACTATCCCTTAGCGTAGTACCTTCATTTATACAGCCAATTTTAAAAGAATTTGTTTAATATACTGGTTTATAAAATTATTAACACTGTTGTACTTTTTTTCAGTGGTTTATTACCTGTTTTTCAGAAATAAAAGGCGATATTGTTCACACTGACTTCCAATTTACAATTAGTTGGTATTCAGAGATTTCATGTTTTAAAAAGCACAATATCCATGTTAAGCTAGTATGTTAAAGCCCAGGTTTTCAAGCCAAATTTAAAAGGTAACTCCATGTTTTGTCTTTAATTTATTTATTCATAAATTTGCTCACGGATGGTTAGAAAAGATTCCCAAGAAAACCTCAATACTTGGCAGTTGGAAATAACCATCTGTTACAGCAAAACCTTTGTTATATGTAATTCTACCCTGAAATCAAACCCTATATAGTTGTAGAATGCTATATGAGATTGGTGTAGAACCTTAAACCAGAGAAGTGCCAACATTTCTCTCTTTTAAAATGAGTATGTGGATTAATTACAAGGTGCTGATTGACCAGGGTTAGTTTTTATCCCTGTCTGCACAAAAGTAATTCCTGCTACTTCCATCAGTTTGATTGGGTCAAGGTGGATAATTCAGGCTGAACCTAATACAAAAAAACCTTTGTTTACTGGGGCATCTGAAGTTAGCGTGGACTTTTTTCTGTTAAGAAATAATTCTTATTTACATATGAAGAGTTCTTAATGGCATGATAAGTTAGATGTCTCCATGCTCACTATATAGAATTATTAAAGTTTTTTTCAGGCACTGCTCAGTTTAGATGTCCATTAGAAGCAGTTTTATAAATATTAGACTAGAAAAAGTAAGAAAACATATTTACCTTTTTGGGGGCCCCATTTGGTCTATAAGTATCAGATAATACTCATACAAACCTTTAAGGAGTCACAAATACTATTTACATTAAAGACAAGGGAACACACTCAAAAAATCTTACAAGTTTCCACTTTTTACTCTTGCTGGAAACATTTGATAATAGAGTTTTAAGTTAATGAGCAGTTGACTTACTAAATTTTCTAACAGGATTTGGGCAGTCTCAGACAGATGCAGCTTTAACCGGATCACCTCCTTCTTGGGGAGAACTCCCTTTCACCTTCCAAGTTAAATACAATTCTTTTACATAATTTAAAATGGTTTGTAGTTACCACTATCAACAAAATAGTATAAAAGATAGCATTACAACTCACCATCAGTTCAGTTCAGTTCAGTCACTCAGTTGTGTCTGACTCTT
>SJYW01003210.1:374597-404986 GCA_006410735.1 Raphicerus campestris | reverse complement strand
CTTATATCTTTCCTTTTCTCCTTTGCTTTTCACTTCTCTTCTTTTCACAGCTATTTGTAAGGCCTCCCCAGACAGCCATTTTGCTTTTTTGCATTTCTTTTCCATGGGGATGGTCTTGATCCCTGTCTCCTGTATAATGTCACGAACCTCATTCCATAGTTCATCAGGCACTCTATCTATCAGATCTAGGCCCTTAAATCTATTTCTCACTTCCACTGTATAATCATAAGGGATTTGATTGAGGTCATACTTGAATGGTCTAGTGGTTTTCCCTACTTTCTTCAATTTAAGTCTAAATTTGGTATATTAGAGATTAAATAGGATAATATATTTTGCCTGAAGTTAAATGGAAAACAGTGTTTGGATATGAGTTTTCAGAATTCAGAAGTTCTCTTCCAATAAACAGTATTCTACACAAGGTAGTCAGATGCCATGAACACAGGCGGCTCTGCACCTCGTGTCTGTAGATCAGAAAGTGGCCTATGTCATGAAGATGCCCTGGAGGCGATGACACAGGAATTCAATTCAGAAGAACAAACAGGAATAGACAGAACAGCCTGGAATTTCAGAATGAGGTGAGGAGCAGGTATAGGGCCTGCCACCTGCAAAGACCCAAGGTGTCTGGGGGAACTGCAAGCAATGTAGTGAGGTAGAAACTGGGGTGTGTGTGTGTGTGTGTGTGTGTGTGTGTGTGTGTGTGTGGTGTAAAGAAGGGGAGAAATAAGAGACAAGACTATAGAGGTAAGCAGGAACCAGGCCATGAATATCTTAAACAGAGTTTGATTTTACACCAAAGCAGTGACAAAGTTTTGAAAGGTTTGAAGCCAAGTACCATGATCAGAGGGCTTCCCTGGTGGCTCAGAGGCTAAAGCGTCTGCCTCTGATGCAGGAGACCTGGGTTCGATGCCTGGGTCAGGAAGATACCCTGGAGAAGGAAACGGTAACCCACTCCAGTATTCTTTTCTGGAGAATCCCACGGATGCAGTCCATGGGGTCACAGAGTCGGACGTGACTGAGCGACTTCACTTTCACTTTCTTTCACTTTCACCATGATCAGATCTGCATTTTGAAAAGAAGATACTAACTGAAGTTGGAAACACATTGGAGGGAGTAAGCATGCAAGTAGGGAGATAAAGACCAGATGGGAAAGGGATGATGGTGGCCTGGAAAAAGGCAGCTGGAGTGGGGATTCATGTGGCTTGGGAATTGATTCCATGGGGTTGGGAGTGAGCAGAGAAAGGAACCAGGGGTAGATTAGACCTGTGGTGGGGGCTCACAGGGGTGCGCATAGAACAGAGGAGTTCTCGTCTCCGGACGGCAGGTGATTCAGGGAAACGATGAGTTCCCCATTTTCAGGATTAGGCTACCCTGCATTTTTCCCCATTATAATTAATGCTTTGAGAACTTTTTTTGAACATGTACTATTTTAGTGCCTTTAAATTGCATTAGTTGTTCCTTCAAATGAGAGTCTATCTCCTCCATCTCTGCTTCTCACAGCTTCTCACACTGCAGTGGCTTAATAAGTGCTTATCTCATGATACCCTTGGGATAAATTCCCAGGAAGAGCACTGCTGGCTCAAAGAGGAAGACTTTGATAATTCCTACTATTTATACACTGCCAGGTCTTATCCAAAAAGATCATCTATTTACATTGTCAGCAATAATACATGAGGATATTTTTCTTTTCCTTACAACCTTTCCAGATTTGGCCTTGGACTTTCATTTACTTGGTAGGGGTAAAATTCATTTTAAAATGTGTTGAATATACAAATTTAACTTTCTATTTTTTTTTTATTTTGGATGAAACAGCTGAAAGCTTCCTTGAACCCCTTCCTTATTTACAGTCTGATATTGCGCTCACATTGACATTACTGTGTCTGTGTTATCAAGCTTCTAAAGTTTGCCATACATATTTTTGCATTTTGTGGCTTTCATTTTATTTCAATCTTTAGAATCTTAGAGAATTTTTCTTTCCTGGTATAGCCTGTGGTTAGTAATTTTACTAGTTTTTACTCAGTTCATCTGTATGATATCTGTAAGAAATATTTATGTGGGCTCATTTTTCCTATCTAATTTTATTGTCTTAAATTTAAATTATCCTTGCTTAACCTTCCACTAAGGGAATAAAATTTATCATTACAGACAAGAGGCTAAAACAAAACTATCTCAGAAAGGGTGTACACCAGCACCACGCCAGGTGCTTTATATAAAACCACTGTGAAAAATAATATTATACTCACATTACAGAGGAGAAAACTGGGGCTCAGAAGGGCTGAACAGTTTGTATAGGATCAAGTATATGGTAAGTGGCTGAGAACCTAGTTAAATGCAACAATAGTTGATAAACATCAAATGTGTTAGTTTCAGGTATACAGCAAAGTGTTCAGTTACACACACACACACGCACACACACACATATGAAATATACTTTTCTGCATATTCTTTTCCATTATAGGTTATCACAAGGAATTGTATATAGTTCCCTATGTTACACAGTAGGTCCATGTTTATCTATTTTACCAATAGTCATGTATCTGTTAACTCCAATCTCCTAATTTATCCCGCCCCTACCCTGCAATGGCCTTTCCCCTTTGCTAACCACAAGTTTGCTTTCTAAGTCTGTGAGTCTATTTCTGTTTTGTAACAAGAGATTGAACCCAACCTTCTCTCTACTCATTTCAGTGGCTATCACTCTTGCATGAGCTTCTACAATTTCCTAGTAGCAAACTGATTCTGGAGAAGTCAGGGGGAAGAGGGTTTGGCCTCTGAGGTCATTAGTTCTGTAATCGTTATTAAGTAAAACAGCAATTACCTAAACTCCTCAAGAGATGAAAAGTTCTATCTAACTGAACTTTCTGGTCATTTTAGGGTTAACTATAAAAAACTCTTTCAACTCTTCCTAATTTTTTTCTAAGTCATACAGGTTCCCACTTCAGTAAGTATGGTGTCCAAACTATAATTTAGCCTCTCTCTGATGAGTCAGACTCGGTTCTGCCTCGGGGTCAACTCTACCAGTTGCATTGACTAAACTCTGGGAGGAGAAGAAGGTGAAGAGGGTTGGATGAGAACTAACCACGTAACACACTTCTGGAGGTTTATCTTTTCTCTTTAAATACATCCCTCATGTCTAAGTAGTTTGTATTTGTGATGGGGAGGGAAGGTTTCTTTTAGAAACTTGAGTTTAGAAAGAAACAGTCCATTAAGGGCTTTGGGTATCTAAATTTTATTTGACTACAGGTGGATATATGCCTTAAATAAGAATCTAGTGCCCTGGGAAGTGTTCTTAAGTATATTTCAGCATCTAAATGCAAGCACTGGCTACAGACAGGCAGAAGAAAAGCAAGTTTTTCTAGCAGACTCTTCATCTAAACACTGACTAGGATGGGAAGCTGAGTTAGCCACCGCTTTGTAGAGGTCACAGATTACCCAGAGTGTTTACAAATATTGCAGTCCTAGACAGATGCACACATGCTTGAAGATAAAAGGATCTTTTAATAGAATGGTGCTCACCTTATAGTGGTTTTAGAACTTTTATCCAAGATGATTTGCCCTTTAAAGAGGAGGCTAAAGGTTAATTTTCTATGTCATAAAGACTGCAGACAAATGCCAGAATTCTATTCCCAGACCTAAATTATATAATCAGAAATAGAGCATTCAAACTGCACATCAAATAGTCTTGCTTTCTGGCAGACTATGAAAAAAATCAGTTTCGATGTTTGAAGTAGGCATCTGTTTATATAATGCAACCAACCATGGCTGCCAAACATGATAATTAAATGTTTTAACAAGTGAGAAACCTTGCCAGAATATGTAATTTGAGGGGGAAAATAAGCAGAGAGTTGATATGCAGCAGAAAATGCTGAATTATTTACCCCCTGCTAGTTAGAAGCAGACACTCATGCTGTGTGTCTACCTGAAGAAATACTAAAAGAGAAAGGAGGGCTGTAGGAAGGACCAGTTTTCTTTCTTTTTACCCATCGGTGTGCTCTTTCCTCTCCCAAACTAGAAACCTGAGGAGTTCTCACCCACCTTTCACTATAAAATGATGTGTGGAAATGAACCTAAGCATCTACAAAGAAACATCTTATTTTTCTCTTTCATTCTTTGAATTATCAACTAAAAGTGTAGTTACTTTGGGCTGTGCCCGTACTTCACTTCTGGAAAGGGGTAGAGAATGATTTTTTGAGTCCATAATAATGAAATGCTTTTATGTCATTTACTTCTGTTAAAAAAAAAGAGCATTACACCTGTTAATAATCTTAAAAAATTTTTTTTCTAATTCTAAAGTCCTTGATATGATTGTCTATCATAAGATGCAAAGGAAAGAAATCATAGTACATTGACAAAGAGCTGAAGATCTTATGCCTCAATGCTTCAATAGTACTTAAAATAATAATTGAAAACATTCTTCATATATATCTTATACATTATAATAAACTTAATGCATGCATATTATATATTTACTATGTATATTTACTCCATATATTTACATATTAAGTAGTTTATACTACTTCTATTACACATGTGTCAAAGCAATAATGACTTAAAATTCTCTGTATTCTCTTTTCAGTGTTACTATTTGTGAAACAGAGCCTTAATACAGGCTTATAGTTACAATGAGCAACTAATTAGATCTTTTCAAAGGATTCAACTTCTAAGACAATTGCAAAATCATCCTTAATTTTGAAGTTCACTCATCTCTATGAACGAACAATATAAAAGCCCTCTGGCTTCCCCCAGGAACTTCAAGGAACAAAGGGGAGAGCCGAGGAGGCAGCATCAATTTCTACAATTTGTACAGCACTGCAAAGCACCTCAGAACCCTGACTGATTCATGTGGGCGTGCTGGATTCAGGTCTAATCTCCTCCATGGTTTAGAGAGAACCCAGGCAGACAGCGGCATTATCAAGGGGAGGTAGTAAAGGTAAGAAGAAGGGGGGAGGAAGTTAAGGTCACATGCTCTTTTTCCACTATTTAAGTAGTAGCTGCTTGATAACATCTGCACAGTTTCGTGTGCCCCAGAGCACAGTTTCTTTAATGTCAGGGATCCCATTGATTCAAGGAGCCATTACTTCTTACCATTAGTTAAGCCATTACTTTTCACTTGTATATAGGTTCATTTGGTTTAGCTGTATTATGGTTTAGATTCCACATATAACTGATACCATATAATCAGTTCATAATTATATAATCAGTATATTTGAAAAGCCTCCTTGCTACTGCTGCTAAGTCGCTTCAGTCGTGTCCGACTCTGTGTGACCCCATAGACGGCAGCCCATCAGACTCTCCCATCCCTGGGGTTCTCCAGGCAAGAACACTGGAGTGGGTTGCCATTTCCTTCTCCAATGCAGGAAAGTGAAAAGTGAAAGTGAAGTTGCTCAGTCATGTCTGACTCCATGCAGACCCCATGGACTGCAGCCTACCAGGCTCCTCTGCCCATGGGGTTTACCAGGCAAGAGTACTGGAGTGGGGTGCTATTGCCTTCTCCAAAGAGCCTCCTTACTATTTACAATAGCCAAGACATGGAAACAATCCAAGTACCCATCAACAGATGATTGGTTTAAGACTGGATATTACTCAGCATTTGAAAAGACCCTGATGCTGGGAAAGATTGAAGGCAGGAGGAGCAGGGGACAGTAGAGGACCAGATGGCTGCATGGCATCACTGACTCAATGGACATGAGCTTGNACAATGAGCAACTAATTAGATCTTTTCAAAGGATTCAACTTCTAAGACAATTGCAAAATCATCCTTAATTTTGAAGTTCACTCATCTCTATGAACGAACAATATAAAAGCCCTCTGGCTTCCCCCAGGAACTTCAAGGAACAAAGGGGAGAGCCGAGGAGGCAGCATCAATTTCTACAATTTGTACAGCACTGCAAAGCACCTCAGAACCCTGACTGATTCATGTGGGCGTGCTGGATTCAGGTCTAATCTCCTCCATGGTTTAGAGAGAACCCAGGCAGACAGCGGCATTATCAAGGGGAGGTAGTAAAGGTAAGAAGAAGGGGGGAGGAAGTTAAGGTCACATGCTCTTTTTCCACTATTTAAGTAGTAGCTGCTTGATAACATCTGCACAGTTTCGTGTGCCCCAGAGCACAGTTTCTTTAATGTCAGGGATCCCATTGATTCAAGGAGCCATTACTTCTTACCATTAGTTAAGCCATTACTTTTCACTTGTATATAGGTTCATTTGGTTTAGCTGTATTATGGTTTAGATTCCACATATAACTGATACCATATAATCAGTTCATAATTATATAATCAGTATATTTGAAAAGCCTCCTTGCTACTGCTGCTAAGTCGCTTCAGTCGTGTCCGACTCTGTGTGACCCCATAGACGGCAGCCCATCAGACTCTCCCATCCCTGGGGTTCTCCAGGCAAGAACACTGGAGTGGGTTGCCATTTCCTTCTCCAATGCAGGAAAGTGAAAAGTGAAAGTGAAGTTGCTCAGTCGTGTCTGACTCCATGCAGACCCCATGGACTGCAGCCTACCAGGCTCCTCTGCCCATGGGGTTTACCAGGCAAGAGTACTGGAGTGGGGTGCCATTGCCTTCTCCAAAAAGCCTCCTTACTATTTACAATAGCCAAGACATGGAAACAATCCAAGTACCCATCAACAGATGATTGGTTTAAGACTGGATATTACTCAGCATTTGAAAAGACCCTGATGCTGGGAAAGATTGAAGGCAGGAGGAGCAGGGCACAGTAGAGGACCAGATGGCTGCATGGCATCACTGACTCAATGGACATGAGCTTGAGCAAACTCTGGGAGATGGTGAAGGACAGCGAAGCCTGGCGTGCTACAGTCCATGGGGTCACAAGGAGTTGGACATGACAGAGCAACTGAACAACAGCCATTAAAAAGGAATGAAATAAATACTGCTATTTATAGCAACATAGATGGATCTTGACATTATCATACTAAGTGAACTGTCAGACAAAGACAAATATTATATAGTCTTAGTTATATGTAGAGTCTAAAAAATAATACAAAGGAACTAAATGAACCTATGTACAAAACAGTAATCGATTCGCAGATGGAAAATAATCTTATGGCCACTAAAGAGGAAAGGGAGGGAAAGAGGGATAAATTAGAAGGATGGGATTGACAGACACAAACCCCTACACCTAAAACAGACAAGCAATAAGGATTTACTATACAGCCCAGGGAATTATTAATGTATTCAATATCTTGTAAT
This sequence comes from Raphicerus campestris, assembly GCA_006410735.1. NCBI lineage: Eukaryota > Metazoa > Chordata > Mammalia > Artiodactyla > Bovidae > Raphicerus > Raphicerus campestris. Next base: position 397,780 of record SJYW01003210.1, on the reverse strand, counting down.
AACCTATAATGGAAAATAATCTGAAAAAAATATATAAAACACTTTGCTGTACACCTGAAACTAATAAATACTGTAAATTAACTATATTTCAATTAAAAAAGAAAAAGAAGAAGCTCCTAACTGGTTATCCCTTTTTCACTCTTATCTGCAATTCATTCTTTACCCAAAAGAGCAAACCTTCAAAAAACTAAGCTGGATTACATCAGCTCCCCTGCTTAAAACCTATTAAGTATGCTCCCACTGAATTTAGAATAAAAGCCAGACTCCTCAACATGGCCTGCAGCCCTGGGCACGGCACAGCCCTCACCTCATCACCTCACACAGCCCTATCTCACTGCACCACTCATCACCACTCACCAGCCTCTACACGCTCTGGCTTTCATTCATTCACTCATTCATTCATTCATGTCCCAACTTCAGGATTGCCCTTCCTGTTGATGAAAATCCACTTTCTTAAGAGTCCCCTGTTCTTTTCACTCATGGCATTCACCCAGTGTGGAATTATACACTTAATGATGGTCTTTGCAATTATCTTCCAGCTCCCCTAGGCTCTAGGCTTCCTGTGGGTGTCACTTCCATCGTAACCACTGTAAACTCAATATCTGCTCCAGGGCCTGGAGTATGGAGCCTGTTCATAAGTGTTGGCTGCATGAAAGCCTGAGTCCAGTGAGGTGTGGAGGACTCCTGACTCGACCAGTTCCTCAAAAGTCTTGGGCTTTGGTTCCTTCTTGCCGATAATGGCCCTGCCATTTCCTCTCTAAAGGGGAACTCTTTAGCATGCGGAAAGAGCAGCAATGTAGGAGCTGTGACATTAGGCCACTTGCCTTGGCCAAACGGTCTACTCTTGAGAGTCAACAATAAAAAGGTCCCTTGGTTAAAAATGTAATGTGATCCAGGGTTTCTCCAACAATTAGGGAGCCTAGAAGTTTGCCGAATGAACCCCAAAATGTGAAAACTTTTAAAAATAACCCTTAGGTCTAGGGCTGGTAGGTTGGCACAACTCCAGGGGGCACTCTGTTCCTGGTGGGTCCATGATTAGCACGGGTGTATGTAGATTAGAGCCGGTCTGTGTGGCTGCAGGTAGTGGCCCCGGTCATTTCCTTAATGTTGCCTTTTTGGACTATTCTTCTAGTTCTATGCTTTGGCCCTGGGTTTATTCATTGTTAAAAACCCAACATTTATCTTATCCATGTCTTTCAAAATATGATTAAATGGATCATATTCTTTATACAGTTAATGAAATAAAAGTCAGCGAGAAGCTATGAAAAGTGACACTACTTAATTTAAGCCAATTATTTAAAAAAATACCACCAACATCACTGATATTTGAAAATTGATTCCTCATTGTTTATTTACTTTTAAAACATAAGCACATGTTNTGTGTTGATTTCTGCTGTTTAGCAAAGTGATTCAGTTATGCACACACACACACATGCTTTTTCATATTCTTTTCTGTTATGGTTTATCACAGGATATTAAATACAGCTTCCTGTGCTAAACAGTAGGGCTTTGCTGTTTATCCTTTCTATATACAATAGCTGGCATCAAAGACATAGTCAAAGACACACACATACACATACACATGTCATACCAAGGGAAAAAACTCAGGGTCAAAAAACTGCAAAATAGGCCTATATTCCTCTGATATTTTAAAAATTTCTGTAAATCAGGATTACCTAACCAAATACTACTAACTCAGATCAGTTGATTCCTTCTATTTACACCTCCAGACTATGTTTTCAACAGCTGGAGACAGCAGAACTTCTCTCTAGATTTCTCTCACTTTCCTAGCTTAATCTGATCAGTTGGTACCCAGTGGCATCCTCTGTCTTGCTACCTGGAGAGAACAGCTCATATCTATAGTTGATGGGTAACAGACTGGTNAGACTATGTTTTCAACAGCTGGAGACAGCAGAACTTCTCTCTAGATTTCTCTCACTTTCCTAGCTTAATCTGATCAGTTGGTACCCAGTGGCATCCTCTGTCTTGCTACCTGGAGAGAACAGCTCATATCTATAGTTGATGGGTAACAGACTGGTAGATTATTATTATAGTGATGTACTATATACATTTTTGTTCACATGCCCAGATACTTGCTAATCTAAGAACCAGAGGTTTGCAGTTTACTTACATACCTCAAACAATTTCAAAACACTTCAGAGATATAACATGACTTTTTGTGGGGAGGGCATTATCACGTTTAATATATATATATTTACATAAAAAATAATTGTTGTACAAATACAGGGATACTTTTTCCTTTTGGAGGGCTAGGAAAAGGCGCATGTGGAGTGGCCTGGACCAGCATGAGACCAGCATCGGGTAAGAGGAATCTAGAGGGACACCAAGGTGGAGGAGGCCATCAGAATACCTTTTCTGTTGTTGTTTTAAGAAATTCTAGAAAAGTGAAAATGTTCCTTCTAACCCAACTATTTTTTGTGAAAGGGTTAAACCATGCTGGGTTGGATGAATCACAAGTTAAAATCAAGGCTGCTGGGAGAAATATCAACAACCTCTGACACACAGATGATGCCACTCTAATGGCAGAATGTGAAGAGGAACTAAAGAGCCTCTTGATGAGGGTGATAGAGGAGAGTGAAAAACCTGGCTTGAAACTTAACATTCAAAAAACTAAGACCATGGCATCCGGTTCCACCACTTCATGGCAAATAGATGGGGAAGAAGTGGAAACAGTGACAGATTTTATTTTCTTGGCCTCCAAAATCACTGCAGATGGAAACTGCAGCCATGAAATTAAAAGACACTGGCTTCTTGGAAGAAAAACTATGGCAAACCTAGACAGTGTATCAAAAAGCAGAGACATTACTTTGTCGACAAAGGTCTGTATAGCCAAAGCTGTTTTTTTCCAGTAGTCATGTACAGATGTGAAAGTTGGACCATAGAGAAGGCTGAGTGCCAAAGAATGGATGCTTTCACACTGTATTGCTGGAGAAGACTCTTGAGAGCCCCTTGGATTGCAAGGAGATCAAACCAGTCAACCTTAAAGGAAATCAATCTTAACTATTCATTGGAAGGACTGATGCTGAAGCTCCAATACTTTGGCCACCTGATTCGAAGAGACAACTCATTGGAAAAGACCCTGATGCTGGGAAAGACTGAGGGCAAGAGGAGAAGGGGACAACAGAGGATGAGATTGTTAGGTGGCATCACTGACTCAATGGACATGAATGTGAGCAAACTCCAGGAGATTGTGAAGGACAGAGAAGCCTGATGTGCTGTAGTCCATGGGGTCACAAAGAGTCAGACATGACTTAGCTATTGAACAACAACAAAACTGAGTCTGGAGATGGAGGCTGACCAATGCAGGGTCACCCATCTCTCTGGGCATCTGATCTCCCCTCTCTCCAGCATCTGATCACCACAGTTGTTACCTCAAACCAAAGATCTGGAGCCCTAGTCCTCAAGAAGGGGAAGCATGACTTTTCTAAAGAAGGAAATTAGCTCATTCAATCTTTCAGCAAATATTTGGGCTTCCCTGATGTCTGGCTTTTTCTAGAGTCTATAGCAACAAGCAAAACATGCAAAGACCTGGCTCTCAGGGAGCTTTTGTCTGACTGGGTACCAATTCTGCAAAAGAAGTTCATCAGACATTCAACACACTTACTTTAAATCAAAGTGACTTTTAGAAGATAATCTTACATGGTCACTGCAGTCGAAGACTGACAAAGATCTTAGTATTTTCTCCAACATTAGATCATGGCTTCAGAAACAAAACCAGATCAGTCACAGTAACTGAGAATGAAATGTACTCAGTAATACTGATCAATAATCATGGAAAATCCAAGAACTTAAGTTCTAGACACCCCCTGCAGAGAGGAGGCAGGGTCATCACATGTTCTCATGGAACACACATTTTGCAGGCAAAAAAAAAAAAACACAACAAAACCTTGTCTAGAATGGGACCAAAGAATCCTGAGCTAGTCTCTCTTTCCCTTCCCTTCCCTTATTTTCTATATCATATTACAAAGCAAACAGAAAATCAGTGGATCTCTTAGAGGAGAAAATATTTATTTTATTCTAGGCAAACATCATGAAAAACCACAGCTACCTAACCTCACAAGATGTCATTTCTTTCTTTGGAGACAGAACCATGTATCTCTCTCTGATAAGCACACGTCTATGATAAGCTCATTTACAGAGAAGGTAATCATTACTGCAAAAGAAATGATTATTTCTCTTCAAAAAAAAAGTATTCAAAAGACTGAATTGGTCACACATATAGAGTGTGCCTGACTGTGACCTCGGTAGGCGCATGTGATGACTTTCTTGGGTTCTGGGGCACTCTGGCCTTTCCCTCCATAAAAGAGATTATTAAAAGTTGCATTTTATGACTCTATTGGTATAAAGAAAAATATAACCCAGGCTGGGTTTGTTATTATATATTTCAGCCTTCCTTGGTAGCTTAGATGGTAAAAAATTCACCAGCAATGTAGGAGACCAGGGTTCTATCCTTGAGTTGGAAAGATCCCCTGGAGAAGGGAATGGCAACCCAATCCAGTATTCTTGCCTGGGAAATCCAATGGACAAAGGAGCCTGGCAGGCTATTTTATTCATCTGAGGGGAAAGAATTAAAATTAAAACATTTTCATGGGCCACTAAAAGTATCATGGCTCCAGGCATGATATCTGTGTGTAATAGATAAGTCGACTCTGTACCTCAGACTCTTGATTTTTAAACTACTCAGAATTCGAATCATACATTAAACAAACTCCTTTCTTGCCAGGAATGAAGACTTTCTTGCCAAGAATGAAGATCTGTGGTAAGAAAACCATTGTTTTACCAGCTAACAAAACACCAATGAACTCTAAACCACAACACACGCAAGGACATCTTTATTCCATTAAAATATCATTTGTCTTTGTAATAATTTGAGTACCTCACGCAGCATAATGCAATGTATTAAATATTCATGATTCCAATAAAGCGTGATCATTTTGCTGGCTAAAGGCAAACTCTAACCTGCTGCTGCACTTACGCTTTAATTTTATTTTCATTTTACTGTTTGGTTAAAAAAAAAAAGCCTGGAGTAAAATTGAAAGTATAAAAGAAAAAAATAATCCAGAATAAAAATGATAATGCTATGCTTATCAGGACTGGGTGTCTTTACATATTTCTTTCATTCTAGTAATTATTTAATATGGATGCGAATAATGTCAATTCAACATTTCAAGTCTTGAAATAGCTTATAATGTGGTCTGACTGTAATAAATTAAAGGACTTAGAAAAGTCCTTTCCCTTCCCTTTTATCATTCAGTATGGTTTTCAAGTACTGCCACCACAAAATTAGATTGAGATTTTAAATCTTAAAAGAAAAGGGAGAAACTTAAAAAGAACAGGAAGCACTTTTCTGTCCAATGAAAAGCATTTAAAATGCTACCTGAAGAGTGACTCATTAATAGCAGAGAGCCAATGGGAAGAAATGACTCCAATTTGGGTCACACTATGGTTTGCTTTTCCTGACTCCATCTTATTCTTCACCTATGTACTTTGAAATATGAATTTTCTTTTATATCTCATCCTCTGGTTATAGTTGTTATTCTATCTTACAAAACAGTTAAAAAAAAAACAAGAAAAATTTTGCTCACAGAGGGTACTTATACAAAAGTACCTAACAAACTCATGAATTTATTAATCTTTTAGTGCATTTCATACTCAAGTGGCAAAAAAAAATGAAAACAGCTCACTTTTATGGTTGAAGCCTTTCCAATGTCTTCATCCACTAACTCTTCACATCTGTCTCCACCTGGAAGAGAAAGGCAAAGATAAATTGCTTTTTACTTAAATGTTACTTTTCCAGAATGATTTCAGTGGAATATGGAAGAAACATCTGGGTCAATTTTAAGTGGCAAAAAGGAAGACTGGATTTAAAAAAAACACATAATTTTCCTAGGAAAATGCCACATCTATGGGCTTCCCAGTTGGTGCAGTTGTTTAAAAAAAAAAATCCTCCTGCCAATGCAGGAGGCGCAGGAGATGTGGGTTGGATCCTGGGTTGGGAAGATCCCAGGGGACGAAATCGCAATCCGTTTAAGTATTCTTGCCTGGGAAATCCCATGGATTGACAGAGGAGCCTAGTGGGCTATAGTCCGTGGGACTGCAAAGAGCTCGACATGACTGGGCACAGCACAGCATGTTACTGGTCTATAATGGACCTATAGCAATAATCAACTATTTAGTTTTAAAAAAAAACAGAGGGTGTGGTGTTAGAAAGGTACTAATGTCCAGTCCTTGATTTTTCCTTTCCCTTGAAATACTCAGAAAATTTTTTAAAAGACCAGAATTTTCAATAGCAATAAAAACTAAATTCATTGACTTGCCAGAAGTAAGAAGCATTTCCCATACCAGGAAGAGAGATGAAACTCCAAGAAGCAGAAGGAGAATGGATGATTTCACTCAGTCTCAACTCAGTAAGATAGTATTCTCAGCCTCAATAAGATCTCTTATCTCTGAAACCCAAGTCCTCCACAGGATGGGAACCACCTCCTAAGGACCATAGTCACTCTATCCCTGAGTTCCTCTCTAAGGCTGTAACCAGTCATTCCTCTGTTTCCATCTTTGCAAAGTACCTGGTAGGAAGGGAGAAGTTCATGGGGGTGATGCTTAAATGGGATAACATTGGGGATTGCTTTTCTTTCTTCTGGTCACTATTTTTGAAAAGAAAGAACCACAGATAAACAAAATGTGCCTATAAGTGTATCAGGTAGGCATCATCCTGAACAAAAGCTACTTGAAAATATTTCTAGTTGACTGAGGGATGGTATGTGAACCATGAACTTCCAGATGTTCAAGCTGGATTTAGAAAACACAGAGGAACCAGAGATCAAATTCCCAACATCCACTGGATCATTGAAAAGGCAGAGAGTTCCAGAAAAAACTACTTCTGTCTTATTGACTATGCCAAAGCCTTTGACTGTGTGGATCACAGCAAACTGTGAAAATTCTTCAACAGATGGGAATACCAGACCACTTGACCTGCCTCCTGAGAAATCGGTATGCAGGTCAAGAAACAACAGTTAGAACTGGACATGGAACAAAAGACTGGTTCCAAATAGGGAAAGGAGTACATCAAGGCTGCATATTGTCACTCTGCTTATTTAACTTATACGCAGAGTACATCATGAGAAACGCTGGACTGGATGAAGCACAAGCTGGAATCACGACTGCTGGGAGAAATATCAATAACCTCAGATATGCAGATGACATCACCTTCATGGCAGAAAGCGAAGAAGAACTAAAGAACCTCTTGATGAAAGTGAAAGAGGAAAGTGAAAAAATTGACTTAAAACTCAATATTCAGAAAACTAAGATCATGGCATCTGGTCCCATCACTTCATGGGAAATAGATGGGAAAACAATGGAAACAGTGAGAGACTTTATCTTGGGGGGCTCCAAAATCACTGCAGATGGTGACTGCAGCCATGAAATTAAAAGACATTTGCTCCTTGGAAGGAAAGTTATGACCAACCTAGAAAGCATATTAAAAAGCAGAGGCATGACTTTGCCAACAAAGGTCCGTCTAGTCAAAACTATGGTTTTTCCAGTAGTCATGTATAGATGTGAGAGTTGGACTATAAAGAAAGCTGAGTGCCAAAGAATTGATGCTTTTGAACTGTGCTGTTGGAGAAGACTCTCGAGAGTCCCTTGGACAGCAAGGAGATCCAACCAGTTCATCCTAAAGGAAATCAGTTCTGAATATTCATTGGAAGGATGATGCTGAAACTGAAACTCCAATGCTTTGGCCACCTGATGTGAAGAACTGACTCACTAGAAAAGATCCTGATGCTGGGAAAGATTGAAGGTGGGAGGAGAAGGGGATGACAGAGGATGAGATGGTTGGATGGCATTACTGGCTCAATGGACTTGAGTCTGAGTAAGCTCTGGAGTTGATGATGGACAGGGAAGCCTGGGGTGTTGCAGTCTATGGGGTCGCAAAGAGTTGGACACAACTGAGGGACTGAACTGAACTGAACTGAGGAATGAATGCGAACAGAAGAGTGAAAAAGTAGTCATGTAGTAGCACTGGTGATAAGCATTAAAAGTAGTAAATAGCGAATAAAGTATGCTAATTACTCTAAAAAACAGTCCAGAGTACAAACTTCAAATTTTTGAAAAAATGTCTAATTAAAACATTACTCTAATAATTGAGCTCATCAAAGTCTGAAATTCTGGGTCAGTCAATTTTCAATTAAAAAAATTTTTTTTGCATCATGGCATGTGGGATCTTAGTTCCCCAACCAGGGATTGAACCCACTCCCTCTGCATTGGAAGGCAGATTCTTAACCATGGTAACATCAGGGAAGTCCCTGAAATCCTGGATCATATTATGAAAAATGGGGAAATGAGTGGGGATAAATGGTAAAAGTGAGTTAATTTCATTTAATATGAAGAATAAGAAATGGAATTTTATTTGTGACACTAGTAACTTTATTTTTTTCCTATATTGGAGAGAACAAAGAAACTACCTACATATTGAATCTTGAATTCAAAATAGCAATAAATGTAGTATAGGAAAGGCAGAGGAAAGTGCAGGAATTTGTGATTTTGATATTTAAAAAACAGTCACTGGTTCAATACAGAATGAAATACCTCATAGACAGATTTCAGGCAAATCTAGTCTTAAAAATCCAACCTGAAACTCGAATTATTAGAAGAATATATCACAGATGTGGAACAGATGATAAACTTAAGAATGCTATATAAAAGGATCCTTGTGAATAAATTTGAACATTTCAGTAGAAACAGTTTTATAAGGTGCTATTTAATTATTAAAAACTGAACTAAAACATAAAAGTTGAAAAGCTAAGAAATATAGTTTACTCCAAGGATTAGACAGTTCCCAGGCTATATAAAAAAGTTTCAGGATACACGACAAATGAGACTCCAGGTTGTTTGGTGAAGCTTATCAGATAACCCAACCTGATAATACACAAAAAAAGGAAAAAAGCAAGACGCTTGTTTGACTTAGATAAATAAGATGGAAGAATGTTAAATAAAGCACTCAGAATAGTCTATTTCTAGTATATTAAAATAATCACAACACTATAAACTGGATTTATTCTATAAATATTACATAAATAAATCTCTTATGCTCTATCAATAGGTCAAATCAACACATACTCCTAGTTTCAAAGATGACAAAACAGCACTTATACCTGATAATCTCTCAGTAGTCTAGAAACAGATCGCCTACTGTGATTTTTAAAAAGATCTAAAACCAACAGACAACATTTGCTATACAGTCAGGAATAAAATAAAAAGATGCTCAGGAAGCGTTAGTGAAAGGAAATGAAAAGACCAAACACCACCATCAGCAGATGAAAGGCTGATAACAAGAAAAATATCTTTTAAAAATGCCCTGTTGGATATAATAAAGGATCGGTTGATTTGAAATCAGTTGATTTGAAATACATAAAAAGCAATGCTTTCTGTCCAGTGAGAGCAATGGCTAGTCACAAACAAATGAAAACAGTGATAATTTAAAAACAGATCATATTCAAAAAATTATGCTTAAAGAACCTATATAGAAAATGTCTAAAGAAATCTCCAGGACAATGGTTTCCTCATGAGAAAAGTCAAGTAGTATAAATGAACTACTTTAGAAAAAGAATAAAAGGCATGAAATTCAGCATGAGGTAAACTAATGAGTTTCTATCTTTGGTCTGTAGAAAGTGAAGTACCATTATGGAATATGAGAATGGCAAGGGGCTTTAACAATCAGTGAGGCTTATTTATAGGTGAATACTTAAGGATCTCAGAGGCTGTTCTATAAATTCACAATAGAACTTTTAGAAAAAAAGAAACACATTAAGAATATTTGATTATCCGGCCTTAAATGCAAAATGCACTGATAGATTGTGCCCATGGCATTAAATACAAATAGAATTTCATATAAAGACATCTCAACACTTTACTAGGCTTTTAAAAGTTGGAGAAATGTTATAAATAGCCATTGATGTTCTATTTCTGAAAAGAAAATCCTAATTGCATTTCACTGTGATAAAACAGGCCATATTTTATTGCTTTTGGCNAAAGGAAAAAAGCAAGACGCTTGTTTGACTTAGATAAATAAGATGGAAGAATGTTAAATAAAGCACTCAGAATAGTCTATTTCTAGTATATTAAAATAATCACAACACTATAAACTGGATTTATTCTATAAATATTACATAAATAAATCTCTTATGCTCTATCAATAGGTCAAATCAACACATACTCCTAGTTTCAAAGATGACAAAACAGCACTTATACCTGATAATCTCTCAGTAGTCTAGAAACAGATCGCCTACTGTGATTTTTAAAAAGATCTAAAACCAACAGACAACATTTGCTATACAGTCAGGAATAAAATAAAAAGATGCTCAGGAAGCGTTAGTGAAAGGAAATGAAAAGACCAAACACCACCATCAGCAGATGAAAGGCTGATAACAAGAAAAATATCTTTTAAAAATGCCCTGTTGGATATAATAAAGGATCGGTTGATTTGAAATCAGTTGATTTGAAATACATAAAAAGCAATGCTTTCTGTCCAGTGAGAGCAATGGCTAGTCACAAACAAATGAAAACAGTGATAATTTAAAAACAGATCATATTCAAAAAATTATGCTTAAAGAACCTATATAGAAAATGTCTAAAGAAATCTCCAGGACAATGGTTTCCTCATGAGAAAAGTCAAGTAGTATAAATGAACTACTTTAGAAAAAGAATAAAAGGCATGAAATTCAGCATGAGGTAAACTAATGAGTTTCTATCTTTGGTCTGTAGAAAGTGAAGTACCATTATGGAATATGAGAATGGCAAGGGGCTTTAACAATCAGTGAGGCTTATTTATAGGTGAATACTTAAGGATCTCAGAGGCTGTTCTATAAATTCACAATAGAACTTTTAGAAAAAAAGAAACACATTAAGAATATTTGATTATCCGGCCTTAAATGCAAAATGCACTGATAGATTGTGCCCATGGCATTAAATACAAATAGAATTTCATATAAAGACATCTCAACACTTTACTAGGCTTTTAAAAGTTGGAGAAATGTTATAAATAGCCATTGATGTTCTATTTCTGAAAAGAAAATCCTAATTGCATTTCACTGTGATAAAACAGGCCATATTTTATTGCTTTTGGCCAAGGAACAATGTGAAACTTGGTTTCTAGTCAGGAGTACATGCAAGGTGATGTTTAAAATAAGTTCTATATGCAAGCCAAAACTAATGTGTGTTTGAGACTAAAAATAAATAAAATGTCAGGGTTGGTTTCATTAAAAGGAGACAGAAGTCCAATATGTCACCATATCATTTCAGTTATAGTGTCTAAAACAAGCTCACCTTTCATTTTAGACAACAGGTGAGGAGAGAAACGGAAAGCCAGGCGTTTCTGACAAAAACTATGGGATCAGTTTTAGTTACTTTAGAATGAATGTTAATAAAAATTATTCACAAAAGGGACCACACTTACTCTTTATATTAGGACAAAGTTAAAGGCCTGTTAGCTTCAGAGGGGAATATTGAGGTAACAGGTAAAAGCAGATTTAATGGTTTGAGTTAGGCATGGTTTATACAAGAAATGATTTAAAGTCATGTCCAATAAAAACACTTCTCCTTATGATGAAGTGAAGTGAAGTGAACTCGCTCAGTCATGTCCGACTCTTTGCGACCCCGTAGACTGTAGCCTACCAGGCTTCTCTGTCCATGGGATTCTCTAGGTAAGAATATTGGAGTGGGTTACCATTTCCTTCTCCAGGGGATCTTCCCGACCCAGGGATCGAATCCAGGTCTCCTGCATCGGAGGCAGATGCTTTAACCTCTAAGCCACCAGGGAAGCCCATGCAAATATCCAAAGCATAGACATTTTCCCTAAAATGTCAACTATTTGGTCTGTGGGATTTTCCAGGCAAGAGTACTGGAGTGGGTTGCCATTTCCTTCTCCAGGGGATCTTCCCAACCCAGGGATTGAACCCAGGTCTCCCACATTGCAGGCAGACGCTTTATTGTCTGAGCCACCAGGGAAGCCCATTTGAAATACAGGAGCCCCAAAGACCTGCTCATAAGTGAAAGTTGCTTGTCATGTCTGACTCTTTGCCACCGCATGGACCATACAGTCCATGGAATTCTCTAGGTCTGAATGCTGGAGTGGGTAGGTGCTCCCTTCTCCAAGGGATCTTCCCAACCCAGAGATAAAACCCAGGTCTCCCACATTGCAGACAGATTCTTTACCAGCTGAGCCACCAGGGAAGCCCCTGCTCATAAGCATGAAATCTTTATTTCTTGAGTTAAACACACAAACCTCACAGAAACAGAGGGTGAAAACCCACTTATGAGGCTCCCAGAAATCATAAAACTTTAGGCCAGTGCAACTAACATACTTAAAAGTAATCAGGCCAAAAAGGACAACTTTCCTGCCCTAAATATCTAGAAAGTACTGCTTAGATAAGAAACACAGACAAAACTGATAAAGTTGATAAAACCAAAGCAAGTAGTTTTGAGGGAATACAATTTGATCTTGTAAATCCAAAAAGAATCTCTGTGTTCAGACCGGAGTCCAGCCTTTGCCCCACACCTGCCATGATGGGGGGCCACTTCACATCCATACATTCTGATTTCAAAAGGCAGGTAACCTGGGACTCAGGTCCATCACAACATAAAAACCACTTTCTCCCTTCCACTTGCCCTTCTTTGAGCCACCTCATTTCCTTTGTAGAGAATAAGCAAGTCACAATAGTTACTGAAATATAAACCTTAAATTGGCTGCTGAAAGGGGGAGAAATAATACCGTCTATAGTTTTAGAAGCTCAGCATCCATCTATCCTCCTTCTGGCAATCATCAATATTTTCTCTCCTTTGTCCTACTCTCAGCCCAGGTGCTCTGAATGATATCAATTAGGCTAAACATTCATCGTATCTCCTCTCCTGGATTACTGTGATTGGTGCAGAGATAGGCATGTGGCCCAAGTCACGCCAATCAGGACCAATGAGACCTAACTGGGGGTATTTTGTTAAAATTACTAGTGAAGCAGAACTTTTCTTGCTCCTGCTAGATATGAACAAGACAGGATTTAGAGGCCCAAGATGACGTAGCCGTCCTGCAAACACATAAGGGCTGAAAATGAGCCAACATCCCATTCTGATCAATTCTGTGTGCTTCTGAACTATAAAACAGACTTACACATGCTCCAAGGTGACTTTCTTTTTCCAGCTCGACAGTATGTGAGACTCCTGCATGTGGCTTTGCAGTGTTATGGTCTGTGCTGAGAGACAGGATTTCTTTGAATGTCATTGGGTATATTTATATGCTCTACTGTCGCACCTTTAAGCTGTTTCTCTTTTTCTTCTCTATTACAAGCACTGTTGTACATAGCTCTGTATTCATGGTTCCACATTGTATTTACCTGAATCTGAACTGTTGGGTTATTCATCAGACACATGTTGAGCTTTACTGAGTGATGCCATTTTTTTTTTTTCAAGAGAAATTGTACCAATTTAAACTCCACCCACAGGACAGGTGTACCTCATTTTACTGTGCTCTGCTTTATTGCACCTTGGACACATGGCATTTTCTTTTTTTTTTTTTTCCAATTGAAGTTTTGTGGTATCAAACTGTCAAATAATGGTTAGCATTTTTATGTTGTCAAATAATGGTTAGCATTTTTTAGCAACATGGTATTTTTAATATAAGGTAGATACATTGTTTCTTAGGCATAATGCTATCTATGTACTCAATAGGCTACTGTGTAGTATAAGCATAACTCTTATATGCACTGGGACACCAAACAATTGGTGTGACTTGATTTATTGTGATACTAGCGTTATTGCCACGCTCTGGAAGGGAAGCTGCAACATCTCTGACATATGTCTTTATATGAGTTCCTTTCACTCCATATTATGGCCAACATCTGATACTATAAAATTTTAATTAGTTATTCCAGTGGGTGAGAAATGTCTTATTTAAATGTTTTAGAATAAGAGTGTTAGGCATTCACAGAAATGTTTCATCCAAGCAGGTAAATTTAAATACCTCAGACTCAATTTTTATTTATCATTCAACAAGTATTCAGGATCTTTTATGCAGAGACACACATTTCTATTCTCATAGAGACCTCCAAAGACAGACGCTCCATAGGTTTCCTTGCAAACTCAAGTCAATTTATATTTCTAACTTGATATCTCCAATCAGCCCCTTCATGTTTCTTAAGAGGTCCAGTGGGTCTCAACCACTTAAAAAGCAACAACACCCTAGAATTTGGAAGTAGAAACTATGGAGAATAGTTGCACATCTTTCAATAACTATTTGTTTTTGGTTTCTTAGCCGGTAAATATATTCATTTTAAACAAGTTTGAGTAAATTATATAGTAAATGTCTGATGTGTGCCAGGCATGGAGGTTACAAAGTGAGTAAAGCAAAGTCTCCAAACATCTCATATTATAAAATGGGTGTATTCTTGGGAAAACTACATACATAAAGCAATTCTTAATAAGTTGGATTGCTTTCAGTGGCATTTTAATAGATACATTGAAACGAAACTGTCAAGGGGAAGGTTCTATCCACTCAATTCTGCAGCTATACATCAGGCGCTACCTACTGCACAGAAAGAAGATGATGAAACGACAAGTTCAGTCTTCAGTTTTCATCAATTCCTGGGTTCCAAAAGATCACACACCAGTTGTGTGATAAAAGCTCTTTATACATTATTAAGAAATGCTAGGCTTTATTTAACGTAAGTTGGCTATGAATGTTTTAGAAAGGAAGCTTAAAGCAAGTAGACAACAAATTCTGCACACCAGATTCTGATGACCCAGAGTTCAGATTCTGTCATTTCCTGTTTATACAAACAGACTAAGAGCTGGCTTAATGACTTGACAAAGAATCCTTAATTCTAACACTGATTTGGAGATCAGGAGTTTGATGATTCCTTCCTCACATTCCCCTTTATGTCCCTCTGTTTATCATTCTTGGGGCAAAGTGGACCTCTTCATTAAAAAAGCTGGCCAAACAGAACTGGAGATTACACTATTTTCCTTTACTTTTCAGTGTTGGAGGGGATATTGGGCCAGAAGGTAAAATGGAGGAATGTTTCTTAAATGAATGAGCTTCATTCAAGTGGTATTAAAGGTACCAAGATTACAAAGGAAATTACTGAGCTACTACCCAAGAAAGCAGTCTTTGAAGTCAACAGATTGCATGGTAGCAATACTCCAAGTGCTGCAATAATGTTGTCCACACTTTTCTAATTCACTTGCTGCTCACCCAGGCAACCTGTGTTACTCTTTATTTATTCATTTTTTGGTTGCGGTGAGTCTCAGTCGCGAGTCTCAGATGCAGCACGCGAGATCTTGGCTCCTCATGCAGATCTTCCGTGTGGCACGCCAGCACTCCAGCCGCAGTACATGGGCTTAGTTGCTCTGTGGCATGTGGGATCCTAGTGCCTCGACCAGGGATTGAACCTGAGTCTCCTGCTTTGCAAGACAGATTCTCAACCACCGGACCACCAGGGAAGTCCTCTGTGTTACTCTTTAAGTGACCCGGAGGCACCCAACATCTGAGTACCAAGGATGCACCCCCTAGTCAGGGAACTCAGCCTGGACTAGGACAGACCTCTTTCTTACCCTCAGGGAATCTCCAGCCAGTGGGATAGGCTGTCAGAGTTAGCTAGCAACAACGCCCAGGGGCAGCATGCTACCTGGTGTGTTCCTGAGAGCATAAGAAGAATACAATTCTAATATTAAAATATGGGGCTTAGTAGTACCTAGTGGAGGAATATTATTATGAGTAAGATAAGACTTTCCAAAGATCCTCAAGTCTAGACAGATGGAAGGTGACTGTTTTGGCAGATTCTATACTTAATAAAATGGAGGAAACTAGAAATGGACAAGCATTTCTAAGCAGAAACGTTTTATAAGCAACACCTTTTAGAGATTAGAGGAATATAGATTTGAGTACAAGAGCTTCTTTCAACCTAGACCAATAACTTTACATGATGCAGAATGTGTTAGCAAGGAACAAAAATACACAATGTTAGTTTACAGAGGAAAATCCCCTAAAATGAAGAGAATTCATATGGCTGTGGTTTTTAAAGTTGGACTGGCTCAAAAGTAAAATAGATTTTGGTACAGGGAGACCAAAGATATCATGTTTCTTTTTTATACTAGCTATTTAATAAACTCATATTTTCAGAGATAGCTTTAGAAATTTGAATTTGTGGTTGCCGGTTTATTTAATGGTGAGTACTGTAAAACACTTCTGTAAAAACACTACTTTTATTCAAGCAACATATGGAAAAAACTGTTACATCACTTTAGAATGTTATATTTAGAAAGGTAATTTCCTTTCACTGAAGGCCTTTTTTCCCCCAACCTTTCCACATCAGTCAAGAAAAACAGTCTTTGACATACCAGTTTTTAAAAAAATGAACTACCAAATATATCGTGGCGTTTTTATTTAACATTCATCTTGAGGATATCTCAATAGGCTTTCAGGTTCAAAGAAATCTGAATATAGAAGGCAGACTTCCAATAAAATATTTTATAGTTCCTAACAAACAGTTATTTATTCATCTACACATTCCCCACCATTACAGCAACTAGTACTTCCTGGAAATCTTTGGTTTTGCTATTAATATGGACTGCTTTTACTTCTAAAAAGAGGAGAAATGCTAAAACTGAGTTACGTAGCCCATGAGGAAACTTGGAGGGTAGTAACTGACACATGGAAAGAAACCATGTCATTTTATATCTGTACTTGAGAAGTCTTTTTCTTTCAATTAAACTTGACATTAGCATACCTAGTGCGTGCTTACACAGTTATTTTGCTAATTTTAAAAGGAAAGCCTTTCGATCTTTTTCAACCTATCTTTCAGGTTTAGATTATATTAAGTATTTTTATTTATTTGAGAATAAATTTTATTCAGGATAAATATGTGGCTTTTAAGTTTCCAACTCCATGAGCAGATTAATATTTTGTTAGATTCAGTTAACATGCATTTGTAGCAGGGATATTTGGGTGTGTACACGAGCTTGTAACAGCGTGGGCCATGTGATATTAAAATTAAACCCAGAGCAAAGGCCAGGCCTCTGGTAATGCACGATACGCTAGAGTGGACTCACGACCGCAGATTTTACTGTGAAACTGAAACAGCGTATGACAAAACTGAAATACAGTGCCCACTACTACAAAATTGGCGAGACTTGCACCATCCAATCTGAATGTTCAGCAAGTACAGATACTTGGTTAGCATCTGTTTGTCCCATGAGACCCTAAGAGACCCTACTTCTTCTGTACATGACAGGATACCCAACACCAAGCACAGAGAGGTCACTCACTCATGAGTAGTTATTAATAACTGAGTGAAATGTGCTCACTGGACAGGTATTCTAAGCAGCATTTTAAAAGAAAAAATCCAGTTTGATACATAAATGATGACAGGATACATCTTTTAAGGAAGAAATGATTGAAAATACTAGAACAGTAAAAATTATCAAAAATACCTTTGAAAAGATAGGAGAAGCTGGGACCCAGGATCCAGCATGAAATAAGGCGGGACACATTTGCTGTTACAACAAAGGGTAGGCAGATGGGGGTTAGTAGATTTGATGGTAGGCAGTAGCCCAGTGCGTTCTTGGGTTACTTCTATTTCCTCTGGAAAATAAAGAGACAGACCATCCTCTGAATGTGATGGGCAACAATGAGCACTTGGGAAGAGTGAGAAAGATTAGAAATAAGTCATTTAGAATAGTCGGGGTATGAGTTAACTAGAGAAAGATAGTTGTCAATATTGCACTGTCATCAAGTACCAGGTGATAGATATTTTGGTGGGACGCTGGCTTGGGCGAGTGCCTAGCTGAGAGCAGGTAGGACAGGTGGGAAACATTGCCAAGAAGCTTTGGTTTTGGAATCAGAAGACTTGGGCCCAAGCCCAAGCTCTCCACGTAATGAGTTGCCTGACCTAGAGGAATCACTTCATTTCTTCAGGCCTCAGGTTTTACATTTCTAAAATAAAAGGACTGCATAAGAATCTCCAAGATCCCGTCTAGCTCTAAAAGGGCCAAATCTTAACAAAATAACCAAGAAATTAGTCTAATGGCAATACAATCAATATAGTGCAAAATTTTAGAGTTGGACAGAAATGCTTTTCTTGTCTTGGTCCGTGGCTTCATTACTCTCTGAAATGGGTTATACTATGACCTCCTTCTGGGCTGCCTCCAATCTTGCTTNAAAATACACAATGTTAGTTTACAGAGGAAAATCCCCTAAAATGAAGAGAATTCATATGGCTGTGGTTTTTAAAGTTGGACTGGCTCAAAAGTAAAATAGATTTTGGTACAGGGAGACCAAAGATATCATGTTTCTTTTTTATACTAGCTATTTAATAAACTCATATTTTCAGAGATAGCTTTAGAAATTTGAATTTGTGGTTGCCGGTTTATTTAATGGTGAGTACTGTAAAACACTTCTGTAAAAACACTACTTTTATTCAAGCAACATATGGAAAAAACTGTTACATCACTTTAGAATGTTATATTTAGAAAGGTAATTTCCTTTCACTGAAGGCCTTTTTCCCCCCAACCTTTCCACATCAGTCAAGAAAAACAGTCTTTGACATACCAGTTTTTAAAAAAATGAACTACCAAATATATCGTGGCGTTTTTATTTAACATTCATCTTGAGGATATCTCAATAGGCTTTCAGGTTCAAGGAAATCTGAATATAGAAGGCAGACTTCCAATAAAATATTTTATAGTTCCTAACAAACAGTTATTTATTCATCTACACGTTCCCCACCATTACAGCAACTAGTACTTCCTGGAAATCTTTGGTTTTGCTAATATGGACTGCTTTTACTTCTAAAAAGAGGAGAAATGCTAAAACTGAGTTACGTAGCCCATGAGGAAACTTGGAGGGTAGTAACTGACACATGGAAAGAAACCATGTCATTTTATATCTGTACTTGAGAAGTCTTTTTCTTTCAATTAAACTTGACATTAGCATACCTAGTGCGTGCTTACACAGTTATTTTGCTAATTTTAAAAGGAAAGCCTTTCGATCTTTTTCAACCTATCTTTCAGGTTTAGATTATATTAAGTATTTTTATTTATTTGAGAATAAATTTTATTCAGGATAAATATGTGGCTTTTAAGTTTCCAACTCCATGAGCAGATTAATATTTTGTTAGATTCAGTTAACATGCATTTGTAGCAGGGATATTTGGGTGTGTACACGAGCTTGTAACAGCGTGGGCCATGTGATATTAAAATTAAACCCAGAGCAAAGGCCAGGCCTCTGGTAATGCACGATACGCTAGAGTGGACTCACGACCACAGATTTTACTGTGAAACTGAAACAGCGTATGACAAAACTGAAATACAGTGCCCACTACTACAAAATTGGCTAGACTTGCACCATCCAATCTGAATGTTCAGCAAGTACAGATACTTGGTTAGCATCTGTTTCTCCCATGAGACCCTAAGAGACCCTACTTCTTCTGTACATGACAGGATACCCAACACCAAGCACAGAGAGGTCACTCACTCATGAGTAGTTATTAATAACTGAGTGAAATGTGCTCACTGGACAGGTATTCTAAGCAGCATTTTAAAAGAAAAAATCCAGTTTGATACATAAATGATGACAGGATACATCTTTTAAGGAAGAAATGATTGAAAATACTAGAACAGTAAAAATTATCAAAAATACCTTTGAAAAGATAGGAGAAGCTGGGACCCAGGATCCAGCATGAAATAAGGCGGGACACATTTGCTGTTACAACAAAGGGTAGGCAGATGGGGGTTAGTAGATTTGATGGTAGGCAGTAGCCCAGTGCGTTCTTGGGTTACTTCTATTTCCTCTGGAAAATAAAGAGACAGACCATCCTCTGAATGTGATGGGCAACAATGAGCACTTGGGAAGAGTGAGAAAGATTAGAAATAAGTCATTTAGAATAGTCGGGGTATGAGTTAACTAGAGAAAGATAGTTGTCAATATTGCACTGTCATCAAGTACCAGGTGATAGATATTTTGGTGGGACGCTGGCTTGGGCGAGTGCCTAGCTGAGAGCAGGTAGGACAGGTGGGAAACATTGCCAAGAAGCTTTGGTTTTGGAATCAGAAGACTTGGGCCCAAGCCCAAGCTCTCCACGTAATGAGTTGCCTGACCTAGAGGAATCACTTCATTTCTTCAGGCCTCAGGTTTTACATTTCTAAAATAAAAGGACTGCATAAGAATCTCCAAGATCCCGTCTAGCTCTAAAAGGGCCAAATCTTAACAAAATAACCAAGAAATTAGTCTAATGGCAATACAATCAATATAGTGCAAAATTTTAGAGTTGGACAGAAATGCTTTTCTTGTCTTGGTCCGTGGCTTCATTACTCTCTGAAATGGGTTATACTATGACCTCCTTCTGGGCTGCCTCCAATCTTGCTTCCATCTTGTCATCTGTATGATAAATGTGATCACGTGGCTTCCTTGCTTCCATCCTTCAAATGCCCACTTCCTTCCTGCTAACTGATGAAGCCAGGCTCCTCACTTCCACCCAGCAAGCCCTCCATCACTAGTTCCTGCCTCATTTCACTGCTTCCCTGAAATACTAACTACAAAATTTCTCAAAAAGAGAAAAAAGAGAAAGGGAGGATTTTCAATATAAAAACACACATAAAGTAAGAGTTATTCTATATAAATTTACTTAAACATATAAATTTACTACTTTAGGATATATGCACTGTCATGTGCTATTTTATGACAGTCCAATTAAAAATCATCACACTAAGAGATTTGGGCCAAGCAGTTTTCAGTAACAATAGTGAGAATTCTGTGGCTGAATTAAAATACATTAAGGCAAATGCCTTTCACTTTTCAGGGGGAATATAAGTTAAAGCCCTCCCCTAAAGACATGGGCTTTCCAGAGGAAGTGAAGAAAGAGTATAAATAACATTACCCCATTCATTAAAAGAATGGTATTCAACTATGTTTATACAAGTGGTTCTCACCCTTTAAACTTAAGTCTAAATATATTTTAAAAGCTATATGTAAAGTAGTAATTTACCGCAGCCAAACCACAAAGAAATTTTAGGAATGTGTCCAGGTCCTGTAATTCTATTTCCTGCTACAGAAAGAGAATTTTAACAGTTTCTATTTTGGTCATCTATCAACTAATTATTACTTAAAAGACTTTTGGAACATAAAAGCAATTTTAAAAATTAAGTTTTCATTCAGTCCACCTTCTAGATGAGAGGTAGGCACGTAAGCCCCTAGTCACTGACTAGCTATTTTTCACATGAGGTACCTGGCAGAGGCAGCCTACACCTGCTCTCTAGAACTCCCTGTTCTCCCTTCCATGTCTGGAATTGTCTTATCTTCTTATTTGTCTTCATTTCGGGAGTCCTGCTCTAACAGTAGTGACCCTCAACAAGAGTGAGAGGGGGCAATGGCAAAGTCTTAATCAAGGCTCATGAATGTTTTTTTGTTTTTGTTTAAGTTACTTTTTAAAATTTATTTTTAATTTTTTTTAGTTTTTTTAAAAAATATAAATTTATTTATTTTAATTGGAAGTTAATTACTTTATAATATTGTATTGGTTTTGTCATACATCAACATGAATCCGCCACAGGTATACACGTGTTCCCCATCCTGAACCCCCCTCCCTCCTCCCTCCCCGTACCATCCCTCTGGGTCGTCTCAGTGCACCAGCCCCAAGCATCCAGTATCATGCATCGAACCTGGGCTGATGATTCATTTCATATATGATATTACACATGTTTCAAAGCCATTCCCCCAAATCATCCCACCCTCTCCCTCTCCCACAGAGTCTGAAAGACTATAAATGGAGGAAAAGTGCTTTACAATATTGCGTTGGTTTCTGCAGTACAACAATGTGAATTGGCCATAATTATACATATATCCCCTCCCTCTAGAGCCTCCCCCCAGCCCACCCTTTAGGTCATCACAGAGTGCCAGGCTGGGCTCCCTGTGTTCCACTGCAACTTCTCGCCAGATATCTATTTTATACATGATAGTGAGGATATGTCAACACTACTTTCTCAACTTGTCCCATTCTCTCCTTCCCTCACTGTGTCATCAAGTGCATTCTCTCCATGTGTCTCCACTCCTTCCCTGCAGACTGGGTTTGGCCACACCATGTGGCATGTGGGGTCTTAGTTCCCTGACCAGAGATTGAATGCCCCCTGCATTAGAAGCATGGGGTCTTAACCATTGGACCACCAGGGAAGTCTCAAGGCTCAATGAATGTTAAGAGAAAGGAGAGACTGCTTCTGGTTGAGGGTGGTGGGAGGGGGAGGTCTCAGATCTTCTGCATAAATGAGGTGCAAAGTGGGCTTTCACAATAACATTTGGAGAAGAGTTAGGAGATGGAAGGAAAGACACTCACTCCAAAACAATGGGAGAGCAGCACAGGGAACCAGAAAGCCTAAATTATTCTAAGAAACTAAGATGGGTAACTTAGTCGGAGCAGGAGTTTTGGTGGAAAACAGCGATACATTCTATCTACAAATAAAATTAAAGAAGAGTTTGATGCTGGAAAAGAAAATGTTTAAGTAATCCAAGAAGATCATCTGTCAAGATTATCATTGTCAAGAATAACACTTTCTTAAGGGCTGGAACAATGTTCATCAGTTCAGTTCAGTTTAGTTGCTCAGTCATGTCCAACTCTTTGTGACTCCATGGACCACAGCACGCCAGGGTTCCCTGTCCATCGCCAACTCCCAGAGTTTACTCAAACTCATGTCCATTGAGTTGGTGATGTCATCCAACCATCTCACCCTCTGTCATCCCCTTCTCCTCCCACCTTCAATCTTTCCCAGCATCAGGGTCTTTCCCAATGAGTCAGTTCTTCACATCAGGTGGCCAAAGTATTGGAGTTTCCAGTGAATATTCAGGATGGATTTCCTTTAGGATGGACTAGTTGGATCTCCTTGCAGTCCAAGGGACTCTCAAGAGTCTTCTCCAACAGCACAGTTCCAAAGCGTCAATTCTTTGGCACTCAGCTTTCTTTATAGTCCAACTCTCACATCCATACATGCCTACTGAAAAAACCATAGCCTTGACTAGATGGACGTTTCTTGGCAAAGTAATGTCTCTGCTTTTTAATATGCTTTCTAGGTTGGTCATAACTTTTCTTCCAAGGAGCAAGCATCTTTTAATTTCATGGCTGCAGTCACCATCT